>WBZZ01004890.1:7500-12500 GCA_019918135.1 Paulinella micropora
AAAGAAAGAAAGAAAAGGAAACAAACAAAAAGAAAGAAAGACAGACAGACAAAAAGACAGAAAGGAAAAAAAAAAAAAAAAAGAAAAAAACAAAGAAAAGAAAACAAAGAAAACAAAGACAAGAAAAAAAGAAAAAAATTTGCTGTTCTTGTAGGAGAAATTTGCTTGTTGTGGCAGCTATGGTGGTTGTTGTGGGAGCCATGTTTACCCGCGCCCGTAGTCGTTGCTAACGGCGTAATTGTGGGAGGGGTGGTCGTTGCTACCGGCGTAATTGTGGGAGGGGTGGTCGTTGCTACCGGCGTCATTGTGGTCGTTGCTACCCCTGAACAAACGTTATGAACAGAAGCAGAAGCATAAGCATAATAATAATAATAATAATAATAATAATAATAATAATAATAATAATAATAATAAGAAGAAGAAGAAGAAGAAGAAGAAGAAGCAGCAAGCAGCAGGCAGAAGCAGAAGAAGCAGAAGGCAGAAGAAGCAGAAGAAGCAGAAGAAGCAGAGAGAGAGAGAGAGTGAGAGAGACAAAGAGAGAGAGAAAGAGATTTCTTGTTCTTGTTCTTGTTCTTGTTCTTGTTCTTCCCCCCCCCCTTTTTTTTTTTTTTTTTTTTTTTTTTTTTTTTTTTCTCGCTTTCACGGTTTTTTTTTCTTTTTTCTTTTTCGTTTCTTTCTCGTTTTCTTTTTCTTGTTTTCTTTTTCTTTTTTCTTCGTTTTCTTTCTATCCATTTTACTTCTTCTTTTTTTCTTCCTTTTCTGTTGTTCCCAGCTTTTCCATAAAAAACATCTATATATATATATATTATATATATATATAGAGAGAGAGAGAAAGAGATTTTTTGTTCTTGTTCTTGTTGTTCTTGTTCTTGTTTTTGTTTTTTGTTTTTCGCTTTCACGTTTTTTTTTTCCTCTTTTTTCTTTCTCGTTTTCTTTCTCGTTTTCTTTTTCTTGTTTTCTTTTCTTTTTTCTTCGTTTTCTTTCTATCCATTTTACTTTTTCTTTTTTTTGCTTCCTTTTCTGTTGTTTCCAGCTTTTCCATAAAAAACGAAAAAGAATAAGAACAAGAAGAACAGAAACAGAACAAAAGAACAAAACACAAAGAAAAAAGAAAAGGAAAGAGAAGAAAAGAGAAGAAAAAAAGAAAAGAAAATAAGAGACAATAAGAGAAAAGAAAAGAAAGAAAAATAAACAAGAAAAAAGAAAAAAGAAAAGGAAAAGGAAAACAAAGGAAAGGAAAGGAAAGAAAAGAAAAAGAAAGAAAAGAAAGAAAAGAAAGAAAGGGAAAGAATAAAGAACAGAAAGAACGTAAGGATCAGCAAAACCAGAAAAACTACAAAAACAGAAACAACCCACGCCCCCCCCCCCAAAAAAAAAAAAAACAAAAAACAAAAAACAGAAAGAACAGAATAGAAAAGAAAGAAAAGAAAGAAAAGAAAGAAAAGAAAAAAAAGAAAAGAAAGAAAAGAAAGAAAAGAAAAAGAAAGAAAGACAGAAAGACAGAAAGAAAGAAAAGAAAAAAAAGAAAAAAAAGAAAAAACAAAGAAAAGAAAACAAAGAAAACAAAGAAAAGAAAAAAAGAAAAAAGACGAAAGGAAAGAGAGAAGAAAAAGAGACTCTTTCAGTCTTTCTCTCTTAGTCTCTATCTCTCTCTCTCTCTCTCTCTGCGTTTGCTCTCTTCTGTTCTTTCTGCTCCCTTTTCTTCCTTGTTTTCTTCCGTTGTCTCCTATTGTATGTTCCCTCTTTCGTGGCTCCTGGCGGGCCTGTACCCGAGCTTTTGGCTTTTGTCCTACTTTGCTGGTGTTCCCGCCTTCTTGCCTGTGTGTTTTCTTGTTTCCTTGCTTTTGCTTGGCCTTCCCGCTTTTTTGTCTGTGTGCTCTCTTGTTTCCTGGCTTTTGCTTGGCCTGCGTGCCTTCTCTGTCCAGTTTTCCTTTCCCTTTGAGGCCACTAGTGGCTCTGTCCCTACGTCCTTGGCTACTTGCCCTGTCTTCATGGTGCTCTGGCTTCCTTTGTCGTGTCTTCCTGTGTTCTCACTTCTTATTGGCCCACGCGCCTTCTGTGACCCTGCGTCACATCTCACTCGCTGCCTTTTCTACTGCGGATCCATCTAAACGATGTCTTCTTTGTGCCGTCTCTGCCTCTGGCGTTGTTTTCCCTCGTGTTTGTCTAAGTTCTTTCTTTCTTGGCTTGCGTTGTACTTTATGTTAGTTTTTTCGTGTTTGTCAGTTTTCTCTCTTGGCTTGTTCTCTAAGGCTTCTTTTCTGTCCTCAGTAGAGGTTTTATTATTTTTTTGCTGGCGTCACTGAAGCCGGGATGAAATGGTTCTTAGTTTGCTATGGCAGCCAGGCACAAGTCAGTTCCTGAAAGAAAGAAAGAACAGAAAGAAAGAACAGAAAGAAAGAAAGAATGAATGAATGAAAGAAAGAAAGAAAGAAAGAAAGAAAGAGAAAGAAAGAAAGAAAAGAAAGGCAAGGCAGGGCAAGGCAGGGCAGGGGAGGGTACTTTCCTTTCCTTCCCTGCCCTGTCCTGTCCTGTCCTGTCCTGTCCTGTCCTGTCCTGTCCTGCCCTGCCCTGCCCTGCCCTGCCCTGAAGGAAAGGAAAGGAAAGGAAAAGAAAAGCAAGAAGAGAAACCAAAAGAAAAGAAAAGAGAAAAGAAAGGAAAAGGAAAAGGAAAGGGAAAGGGAAAGGGCAAGGGAAAGGGCAAGAGAAAGAAAAAGAAAAGAAAAAGAAAGGAAAGGAAAAGAAAAGAGAAGAGTAGAGAAGAGAAGAGAAGAGAAAAAAGAAAAGAAAAAAGAAAAGAAAAAAGAAAAGAAAAAAGAAAAGAAAAGGAAAAAGAAAAGCAAAGCAAAGCAAAGCAAAGAAAAGAAAAGGAAAAGGAAAAGGAAAAAAGAGAGAAGAAAAAAAGTAAAAGGAAAGGGAAAGGGAAAGGGCAAGGGAAAGGGAAAGAAAAAGAAAGGAAAAGAAAAGAGAAGAGAAGAGAAGAGAAAAAGAAAAGAAAAAAGAAAAGAAAAAAGAAAAGAAAAAAGAAAAGAAAAAGAAAAGAAAAAAGAAAAGAAAAGAAAAGAAAAAAGAAAAGAAAAAGGAAAAGAAAAGAAAAGAAAAGGAAAGGAAAAGGAAAGGGGAAAAGAAAAGGAAAAAGAAAAGCAAAGCAAAGCAAAGAAAAGAAAAGAAAAAGAAAGGACAGGAAAAGGAAAAGGAAAAAAGAGAAAAGAAAAAAGAAAAAGAAAAGAAAAGAAAAGAAAAAGAAAAGATAACAAAAAAGAAGAAAGAAAGGAAGAAAGGAAGGAAGAAAGGAAGGAAGGAAAGACGGAAGGAAAGAAAACAAAAGAACGCAAGAAAGCAAAGAAAGCAAAAGAAGCAAGAAAGCAAGAAAGAAAGATAAGAAAAGAAAGAGGATCCCCTTCTTTCATTTTTTCTTTTTTTCGTCCTTCTTTCTTCTCTTTTCTTTTCCTTTCTTTCTTTTGCTTCTGTTCTGTTGGATTTTTTCTTGTCTTCTTTGCTTGGGGCGGGGAGGGGGGATACAGGACCTTGAGTGATGGTGTCATTGGAAACGTCGCCCAGGCAAGAGCAGCACAGAAGTAACCAAACCAAAAACATTGTGGTCCTAAAGTTGGAATCCTAAAGAAACCTATACGAGACTTACGAGCTGGTCACAATCCTGCCAGAAGAGAGATCTCCTCCCAGTTAGTTGAAATTTATAAAATCTATAAAACGCAGACATAAAATAAATGAAATACAATAAAATCATCGAGTCAAATCAATTCAAATCAAATCAAATCAAATAAAAGAAAAAGGGGGGGGGGGGGGGGGGGTGGGGGGGCAGGAAACCCAGCACAAGTAATTGGTCACAAAAATTCGTACATAATTTCGAGTGTAATATTTCGTGCTGGAGGCAGGGATTTTGTTGGAGGCGGGGATTGCACGAAACGTGAACACACTAATACACTACACACCAGTACTCACAACCGAATTGAAACTAACGTTTCTGTATAATACAAGTGAGTGCCGCTTGAAGATCTCTATCAAGAATCAGCATGGTACCTGTGAAAGTATGACTGTCTTCTGTTGTAACAATCCTGGAAATTCATGCAACACAAGACGGTGGAATACCGTCAATCTTGAAATCTTGAAAAACAACTGGGAACCATTTGGACGCCGGCGCCAACTTAGCATACCGTCAATCTTGAAATCATGAAAACTAACTCCCGAGGGGCGACGGGGACGGTATGATTAGGGTCTGACTGGGTTTCAAGATTATGCGCTAGGCAGCTTAGCAACAAAAATACCGGTAGTAACGTCAGCCTGTAAAAGATTTCGCATCACGAAAATTTCGTGAAGATGGCTTTTTTCGATAACCCGGACCGTACTGTTTTATAAAAAAATTTTCTAGTGATATTTTCGTTCGCGAAAAATTTTCTAGTGATATTTTCTGTTCGCTCCACATTGAATTAACCAACGATTTGAAACCACATGCTTTGGCTACATGAGAGAGGGAGAGAGGAGAGAGAGAGGGAGAACAACAACAACAACAAGAACAACAACAACAAGTGTCTCTCTGTGTGCAACGTATATATTCTATATATATAATATATATATATATATATATATATATATATATATATATATATATATAGTGTGTATGTGTGTGAGAGAGAGAGGGAGAACAACAACAACAACAAAAACAACAACAAGTGTTCTCTCTGTGTGACAACACAACAACAACAACAACAAGTGTTCTCTGTGTGTGTGTGTGTGTGAGAGAGACAGAGAGGGAGAGGGAGAGGGAGAGAGAGGGAGAGAGAGAGAGAGAGAGGAGAGAGAGAACAACAACAACAACACTAACAACATGTTACAACAACAACATCAACAACAACAACAGACAACAAAGAGCAAGCAATAACAACTGACAAGAAAGAGCAAGGTAGGTAGGTAGGTAGGTAGGTAGGTAGATAGGTAGGTGTAAAGGAATAAAAAAAGAAGAATACGACGCGGCATTGACA
>WBZZ01004891.1:7500-10000 GCA_019918135.1 Paulinella micropora
ACTCCGTCCAACGAATATGGTCTCCCAACCACACCAACAAACCACTCCTTCACTTGCCCCTCTCAATTTATGCATGCATTACAAAATAACATAAACAGCATACTACAGAAAACGCCTACAAGCACAATAACACTAGTAGGTGACATCAACTACAACCTACTCGACAACATACATAAACCACACACAGACTTTCAAAACCTAATGGTACACAACAACCTCTACACAACAATAACAAAAGCAACAAGACACGACATGGTCCACACAACATCCCACACACTCATAGACATGATAATCACCAACATCAATGCCAACATAGAATCAAACATTATAAGCCCATGCATATCAGACCACCACCCCATATACACAATAATACACACCCGCACAAGAAAACCAGACACAGACAACACACCCAGACTTACCAAAAACATGTACGACAAAAAACAAAGACGCAATCCTAGCAAACCTCAAAACACAGTTAGAATACATCACGCAGGACAACACAGAAAGCAGCGACACAAACCAAAAGTTTAGAGACATACAAACAACAATAACAAAAGTAATAGAACACTTCGAACGAAAACCAAGCAATGCAATAGAAGAAAAAGCTGGTGCAGCCCCATAATAAAGAGACAAATAAGAAAACAGCACCTACTATATAAAAAATAGAGAGATAACACGACAACAGAAAACAAACAGACATACAGAACACAGAGGTACAAAGTCGACAAAATAATACACAAAGCAAAAAAAACGAAATAATGAAGACGCTAGAAGAAAATAAAAAACCCAAAAAACAACACAGAAAACTCAGAGAATTAGTACCTAACAACAAACCACCGAGAGCGTCACCAACCACAATACAGTACAACAACAAAACACACACAGACCCCATAGAAATAGCAAACGCACTCAACGATCACTACATAACAATAGGTAAAAAAACAAGCAACAGCATACCAACAACCGAACACAAACAACAACAAGAAGAGAGAGCGGAAGAAAACAAACAAACACATCCAAGCTTCAAACTACATAACACAACAGAAGACATTGTAAACAAAACACTAAAAAATATGAACATAGATAAAGCAGAGTACATATACAAAATAAAACCAACACTTATAAAACACATGCACGCCTTCCTCACACCTATGCTTACCAACCTCTTCAACAAAGCCATAAATGAAAATAAATACCCAGACGCACTCAAAACAACAAAAGTAATAGAACTATACAAAGCCAGCGACACAAGCATGCCAGCCAACTACAGACCGATATCACTACTACCCATAATAGCTAAAGTATTTGACACAATAATAAATAAACAAATAATGAACCACCTAACAAAACACAACATAATATCACATACACAATACGCATTCCGACCTAACTCAAGCACAACCATGACAGTCCAAACCATAATAAACCAAATACAAAAACATAAAGATAAAGAAGAGCTAGTACTAGCTCTTTACGTAGATCTCTCGAAAGCATACGACACAGTAGAACATTCAAAGTTACTCGACAAACTTCGACGAAATTTTAATTTCAACGAAGGCACAGTCCAGTTCTTTGAATCCTACTTCTCAAATCGCATTCAAGAAGTCCACACACAATATGCCAAGTCCCACAAACGCACCATCACACATGGCATCCCACAAGGCAGCACATTATCCACCACCTTCTTCCTACTCTATATTAACCACATAATCAATATCATACAACAAGGAACAGTATATACATATGCAGACGACACAACACTTATAATAACGGCAAAAACTCCTACAGACTTACAACAAAAAACACAAACAGAAATAACTAAGCTAATAAACTACTTCCATTCTAATAACCTAGTACCCAACCCAACAAAAACAACATACACAATTTTCCATAAAACAAAACAAAATATCACAATAACAATAAACAACCACACCCTCGAGCAATGCCAACACGCAAAACTCCTGGCATAACACTACAACATAACCTTAAATATGACCAACATATCAACAACATAATCCGTAAACTCCAACCCACAATCAACTCATTATTATATGCTAAAAAATATCTAAACACCAAAACAATGAAACAACTATACTACACACACATATATCCACACCTCATACAAAACATCTCCATCTGGGGGACGCATGACAACAAAAAGAAATATATACAACCACTCATAAAAATACACAAAAAAAATAATCAGAATAATTGCAAAAACACACTACCGCGCACATACCAAACCAATCCTAAATCAACTCAAACTACTCGACATCACCCACCTATACACCCTCCGTGTATGCATAGAAAATCACCCATTCATTTACCCTAAAAAACACCTCAACAGACCACTCCACAATAACACATTTACACTAATCAATACCATACATCCATACAAAACCCGATACTCAACAAAAGGCAGCATCTTTGTTAACCACAAAGACCCATACCTCACCAAGATCTTTGCAGATCAATGGAAATCAATTCCAAAACATATAAC
>WBZZ01004892.1:2500-12500 GCA_019918135.1 Paulinella micropora
GACCGTGAGGTCGATCACCTCCTCCTCCTCCTCCGCCCCCTCTGCCTCCCTGGTCTGCGCCTCCAACTCCTCCCACTCCTTCCAGATGGTGGCAACAAACCTTCCTAACTCCTCCTCCACCTCTTCTGGGACAGGGATAAACAAAACGCCGAGCATCGCCGCCATCTTTTCATCCTCCCCCTTCAGCCAATCCTCTTTGAAGAGCCTCATCTCCTCCTCTGCCTCCCGCAGTTCCCTGTGATAAAGCCCTCCTCGATTCAGCATGAGGGGCTGCCGGGCTTGCGCCTCATCGATAAACTTAAACAGTGCCTCACGAGAGCTCGCAAACGTTGGGCAATGCAGCAGGAAGTGACGTAACGACTCGTTAACCTCAGTGCCACACAAGGCGAAACAGCTTGAGCAGTCCGGCGAGCATGAGCCAAATTTGGATCGGTAGAGGCGAAGGCGATTGTTGCAGCTCAACAATCGCCTTCTGATGAGGTTGTGACTTCCCCCCTCCAGCGCCCGCCAACGTGGGAAAGCAGAGCGGGAAGACATCTGGCTAAGCAGCACCCTAAGCCCATCAGAGGGCTTAGCCTGCCGCTCCCAGCCAGCTACTTCCTGCCGGACAGACCATTGCTTTACCACCTCGTTCCAGTTCGCCAGAGCGGCCCGCCAGTCCTTATCATCTACCGTGCCATCTTCGTTCACGACCCGCTTGAGCGCATCCAAGCCCTCCCGCAGCCTGTGATCTGCTAAGATCAAATTTTCCGTATCTTCCTTCCATTTGCACCGACCCGTGTTGTAAAGCCTGCGTGTTAGCGCTGTGTTGCCCAGTAACTCGATGCGCCCTAGGAACCGAAGCCGGGCCGCCTTGGCAAGGATGCTAAAACTCGGCGTGCGGCCTAAACCCCTGGTGATGCAGCCGCTTGTGCGCGTACCAACACCCAAGATGACCCGCAGGGGCGCTACCAACGCGCCCTCCAGCTTATTCAGCTTGTTGGCGCCCGGCAGATCCCAAAAAGCCGATGCGTAAAGCAACTTTGCGCCAACCATTTGCTGCCAATTCATCAGCCGAAGACGCGCTGGAACTTCATGGGCAATCCAGAGGGGGTAGCAGGCAGCCGTTCCCGCTACAGTGATTTCCGCCGCCCGCTTCGCTTGCGGTTTATCGGAGAGGGTGTCCGTGAGCAGAACTCCCAGGTATTTGTAGTGGTCGGTGACGTTGAGAACCTTGCCCCGGAACCTCACGCATGGGGGCGACTTTTTTGACTTGGCGTGCCCGTATATCGGCATGACTTCCGTCTTGCCCGGTTTCAGGTTGATTTCAAGCCGATAGTCCTCCACGAATGTCGCCACGACATTTACAATCTGTTGAAGCTCCGTGACACTATGCGCAATTACCGCAACGTCGTCGGCGTAAAGCAGGGTCCGTATGTCTTCGATGCGGTTGAGGTCCTCGATCTCCAACTCTTTCGCGATTCGGACCGTTAGCTCATCCATGAAGACGTTAACAGCGACGGTGACAACGGCGACCCTTGCTGAACTCCCATCTCTTCCAGCACTTCACCAGTGAGTTCGCCATCGACTAGCACTCGCGATGACGTTCTTCGGTAAAAACGCCGCAGAATGCGATAGAACTTGCCCTGTACCCCCATCTGGGTTAGCCTCTGAAACAACCCGGCCCGCCAAACCGTAGGGAATGCCTTTCTCAGATCCACGAACAAAACAAAAGAACGGAGGCCAGCTTGTTGTCTAAGGCGCAGACGCTCCTTAAGGACAAAAATCTGGTCCCCCGTACTACGTTTTGGCCGGAACCCACCCTGCTCTGGGCGAAGCCTTCCCGGCTGATCGATGAAAGCCGTAAGCCTCGCCGCCATAAGGGACAGATACATCTTACCCAGACAGCTCAGAATCGCGATGTCTCTCCAATTTTCCGGATCGGTTGGGTCGCCTCCTTTTGGGATGTTGACGATAATCGCTTTGCCCCAGTCGCTGGGGGTGTATTCCCACGATTTCAACCAGTTGAAGAAGCGCACCAGAAAGCTCACAATCCGCGTGCCTCCGTACTTGAGCATCTCGTTCTTGAACTTATCCGGTGAGCACGTTTTGTGATTCTGGAGATTTTCCTGGCAGAGCTCCACTTCCTTCTCGGTGTAATCATAGTCCAGCGGGCCCGTCTCAGTCCGGATCTCCTCGGCTTGCGCCATGGCCTCGAATTGGTCGCGCAGGTTGTCGTTATACTGGAAGGTTTCGCGGGCCTTCCGCTCGGGCTCAATCCGCGCTGCTTCCTCATCGGAACCGACTTCCTCTACACATGCATCCTCCAAAAACTGGTTTTCTTTGGGGACCACCATACGTCGGCGGTATTCTTCCCATTCTTGTAGTTTTTCCCGGAGTGTGCATGCCAGAGTGCCATCGGGCTTCCGAACAGGAGCAGAAGCTTTGGACCGCCGAACCCCGCCCAAACGCTTTGACAGCTTCCAGTACGTGGCCATGGTACTAGCGCTCCTGAAGTTGGCAGCGGTGTCATTCTGGACCCGCTTCCACGCTTGCTCCTTCTTCTCCTTGCATAACCTTCTGACCGCCTTCCTCGCTTCTTTATATCTTTGCCAGGCCTCTCCGTTGGCCTCATTCCTTCGCCAGAGGCCGTATGCCTCTCTCCGTCGCGCAATCGCTTCCCTAAGACTCTCATCAAACCATGCATTTGTAAACCCTGGCCTAATCACCCGAACTCCCAAGACCTTCGCGGCTGCGCCCGTGAAAGCTCGGACCACTAAGCTAGCGACCCTATCTACCTCCTGCCTCAGTAATAATAATAATAATAATAAGAATAATCATCATAATAATAATAATAATAATAATAATAGTGCTTCTCTGTCAATGGCTGATGCATTTCTGCACATGCGCCTCCATCGTCTCACCCGTGAGGGGAGTACGAAGAATTGACGATAAGCTCTAATGACACCCCCGCAAGGGCAGTTCCAACACTTCCAGACGGACCGGTATGTTCAATGAAAATACTGGTCCAGACGGATCGGTATGTTCAATGAAAATACTGGTGGCACCGACGGGAATCGAACTGGCGACAGGGCCCAGATGGTAGAACTTGACCACTGGGCTATCACGGTGTCCATATAATAATAATAATAATAATAATAATAATAATATATACATACATATATATATATTTATTATTATTATTATTATTATTATTATTATTATTATTATTATTATTATTATTATTATTATTATTATTATTGGACACCGTGATAGCCCAGTGGTCAAGTTCTACCATCTGGGCCCTGTCGCCAGTTCGATTCCCGTCGGTGCCACCAGTATTTTCATTGAACATACCGCTCCGTCTGGACCAGTATTTTCATTGAACATACCGGTCCGTCTGGAAGTGTTGGAACTGCCCTTGCGGGGGTGTCATTAGAGCTTATCGTCAATTCTTCGTACTCCCCTCACGGGTGAGACGATGGAGGCGCATGTGCAGAAATGCATCAGCCATTGACAGAGAAGCACTATTATTATTATTATTTGGACACCGTGATAGCCCAGTGGTCAAGTTCTACCATCTGGGCCCTGTCGCCAGTTCGATTCCCGTCGGTGCCACCAGTATTTTCATTGAACATACCGGTCTATTTCTGGACCAGTATTTTCATTGAACATACCGGCCCGTCTGGAAGTGTTGGAACTGCCCTTGCGGGGGTGTCATTAGAGCTTATCGTCAATTCTTCGTACTCCCCTCACGGGTGAGACGATGGAGGCGCATGTGCAGAAATGCATCAGCCATTGACAGAGAAGCACTATTATTATTATTATTATTATTATTATTATTATTATTATTATTATTATTATTATTATTATTATTATTATTATTATTACTGAGGCAGCTCTAGCAACCGCGCTTGGTGTATGCACTTGCACATTCGGTGACGTCTTGCAAGAGGTTGCTGGGACTGCGGAATAACCTCGGCTTAGTGCAGTCTTGCCCTCAGGAGCTCCATCTGTGGCCCCGATCATCAGGCGAGAGACTGACACGGGGGGGTGGAGGACCTCGAACAAGGGTATTGGAGGCTTATGTCCGTTGAGGATATGCCATTAGCTGCATCAGTACGCCTCAGATATAGTAAATCTGCCTTGGAGTGTTGACTGTGACATATTTGAGGGAAATCCCGATGAAAAAACCTAGTCACACTTGCTAAACAGAGTTCCAGCCCAATGGCCTCAAGGCGTTAAACTGTGACGCCAACTCATAACCCTTTGGTGGTAGATGCTGGGGAGGAGGGTCGTTGCGCGCGTAAAAGATCTTAAACTCCGCATATGCTGGTTGATAGCCCAGGACCCAGCAGACACCAGATTGTTATGGGTGGGGTTTCGAGGCAGCTCTAGCAACCGCGCTTGGTGTATGCACTTGCACATTCGGTGACGTCTTGCAAGAGGTTGCTGGGACTGCGGAATAACCTCGGCTTAGTGCAGTCTTGCCCTCAGGAGCTCCATCGGTGGCCCCGATCATCAGGCGAGAGACTGACACGGGGGGGTGGAGGACCTCGAACAAGGGTATTGGAGGCTTATGTCCGTTGAGGATATGCCATTAGCTGCATCAGTACGCCTCAGATATAGTAAAATATTATTATTATTATTATTATTATATATATATATAATTATATATACATATATTATATATATATATTAATTATAAATATATATGTATATTAATTATAAATATATATATATATATATAGAGAGAGAGAGAGAGACGTGAGAGAGAGAGAGAGAGAGAGAGAGAGATGTATGAATGTATCTATGAATATTCTCATACCAAAAACGCACATCATACAGAGATACGTCACGTCTACTTATACCATATACGTAATACATCATTACCATATACGTAATACATCATTACGCAGGAGAGGGGCAAGAGGCAGCTGGAGCACTGGAGCGCTTCGAAGTGAAAACCGATCAGGTAATCTATCTATCTATTCTATCTATTCTATCTATTCTATCTATCTATCTATCTATCTATCTATCTATCTATCTACCATCCATCCATGTATCCATCTATCTATCTGTCTCTACCTATGTATTGTCCTCACGTATGCACAGGCCACTGCAGCCTGGGCGGACTTTTTCACCTCCTCCTCCTTCGACGCACACCTAGCCGTGGCACAACTTTCCAGCTCGGTGGCACAAGTGGCACAACTTCCACAACTGGCACAACTTGCCGGCAGCCAGGACCCGGGGCCCCTGCTGGACCGTTACGCGCAGCGCTTGGAAGAGGGATTGTACTGTTACAAGTACACAGTGGAGACAGAGGGCACACCGCTACCTGATGTCTTAGCTGTACCATTCGGACAAGGGAGACGGACTGGGCCCGCCCCCGTACTACCTACCTACCTACCTACCTACATCCATCCATCCATCCATCCATCTCCCATTCACATAATCTGCATATCTATCTATCCATCCATCCATCCATCCATCCATCCATCCATCCATCTCCCATTCACATAATCTGCATATCTATCTATCCATCCATCCCATTCATCTATCTGCCTATCTATATTACTCCACCCGTGCGCAAGGTGCATGCGGTCAAGAAGGAAGTACGTCGACTGTGCTATCAGCCGGCAGCTCGAGGCGGTCATCACCCCCCCCCCCCCCCAACACACACACACGCACACACACACACACACCTCCTCCTCCTCCTCCTCCTCCTCCTCCTCCTCCTCTCTCTCTCTCTCTCTCTCTCGCTCTCTCTCTCTCTCTCTCTCGCTCTCTCTCTCTCTCTCTCTCTCTCTCTCTTTCTCTCTCTCTCTTTCTCTCTCTCTCTTTCTCTCTCTCTCTCTCTCTCTCTCTCTCTCTCTCTCTCCAAAATTTGTTTCTTTGCATATGTTCACGCTTTCCCACATGCTTTTCCACACAGTGATGTAATATACTTGATAATGATTGGGCGTCTCATCTTCTCCTCAGTATTCAGAGAGGCAGCTGAGCCACGTACCCACATACATAATATACATGTTATTTATATTATATGGTAGGCCGTCTGATCTTCTCCTCGGTGTTCGGAGAGGCCGCTGGGCCACTTGACCAAATCGATCTCGACCTCATCACGCACATCTTCCTGGGCCGGCGCACGCGGGTTGATATATTACATCACAGTGTGGAAAAGCACGTGCTAACAGCTGATTCATACGCAAAGAAAATAAATTGTGTGTGTGTGTGTGTGTGCCCAGGCCATGCTAAGCGCCCTGTCCACCAACCGACAGGACAGTCACTGTCTCTGCCTGCGTGCTAACGACTTCCACCAGGTGGAGTTTGAGCTAGGGAGTGAAGAAGAGGCGATCATCGTCTTAAGAGCGCTAGCCCACCTGCTAGGCAAAATGTGCGGCAAAAAAGTGACAATTCCCGATAACGGACGAGACGGACTAGCCGTTTGCCACAATTCATTCGATCCGGCCTTTGTTAAGACCGTTAAACCGTCGGATATCATGGGGCGTCTACCCCTCCTGCACAGTAAGTGTAATGTGTCTATCTGTCTGTCTATCTATCTATCTATCTATCTATCTATCTATCTATCTGTCTATCAGTCTGTCTGTCTGTCTGTCTGTCTGTCTATCTATCTATCTATCTATCTATCTATCTATATATCTATCTATCTATCTATCTATCTATAGAACGCGGGGCCAAGGCTCGGGAGAGGCAACTGGCAGTGCAAGAGGCACAGGTACATGCATACATGCATACATACATATATGTACATATATATACATAGATAAATACATAAACAAATATATACATGCACGAGGTGCAGCTTTGGTGGGGCACGAGGTGCAGCTTCGGTGGGGCACGAGGTGCAGCTTCTCAATGGTCCATATTATCCCTGAAAGGTGTTGGGAGTAGGGGGTGGGGGTTTTGGGAGGAGGGGAAATGGAAATTGTGTACCCCCCCCCCCCCAATATTTCCGCACCTCTGTCGGAATAAATCATGGTTTGTGGGAACGAGGAGAAGTTGGAGCTCAAATTTGCAGGGTGGCTAGCCCCATACTCGATGTTGATGTTGGTATTGTTTTTTTTTTTGGAATTCACGCAAATATTTGCGTTAGGGGAGTGTCCTGAATGCAAAAATTCCTAGTTTTTTTTCGCACCCCTGTCGGAATAAATCATGGTTTGTGAAACCAGGAGGAGTTGGGAACTCATATTTGCAGGATGGCCAGCCCCAGACTCGATGTTGATGCTGATATGATTTTTTTTGAAATTCACGCAAATATTTGCGTTAGGGGAGTGTCCTGAATGCCAAATTCCTTGTTTTTTTTTAAAGTACTTGCCGGTATGCAAATATTTGCGTTAGGGGAGTGTCCTGAATGCCAAATTCCTTCTTTTTTTTTAAGTACTTGCCGGTACCTCCGGCAATTGAACGTACCCTGTCGACAGGGAGGGGGGCTCCGGGGGGCCCTTTGCCCCGGGAACCCCAGTCCTGCAATTGTACGTACCCTACGCGAATTAGCCGGCACCTAAATGAATGGCTGAGAATATGCTCCAAGGCTCCAATAAGAGTCGTGTCAGAAGGTTTTATGCCGGTTACCTCTGGCAGTGGAACGTACCCTGTCGACTGTGGAAGGGGGGGGGGGGGTCCGGGGAGCCCTGTCATTGTACGTACCCGAAGCGAATTAGCCGGCACTAAAATGCTGAGAATGCTCCAAGGCTCTAAAAGTTGTGCCAGAAGAGTTGACAGGCTGATTTTTTTATTTTCACAACCTCGGGGCGCGCTCTAGGTAGTGAACCAGTTGAAAAGCAGATTTACGAAGATTCTGGCAAAGTAGTGCCAAATGAATGGCTGAGAATGTTCCAAGGCTCTAAGAGTTGTACCAGAGGGGTTGAGAGGCTGATTCTTTGTGTTTTTCGCAAGCTTGTCACGAGCTCTTTTCTAGGGTATGGTTGAAATTATCAAATTCGAATGTAATGACAAAGTAGTGCCTGAATGGCTGAGATTGCTCCAAGGCTGTAAAAATTGTGCATGTGAGAATGAAAGGAAAAGCGACCTTGGGAAGAGGATCTGGGGGGGGGGGTATCATTATTATTATTATTATTATTATTATTATTATTATTATTATTATTATTATTATTATTATACGATGAAAAAACCTAGTCACACTTGCTAAAGAGAGTTCCAGCCCAATGGCCTCAAGGCGTTAAACTGTGACGCCAACTCATAACCCTTTGGTGGTAGATGCTGGGGAGGAGGGTCGTTGCGCGCGTAAAAGATCTTAAACTCCGCATATGCTGGTTGATAGCCCAGGACCCAGCAGACACCAGATTGTTATGGGTGGGGTTTCGAGGCAGCTCTAGCAACCGCGCTTGGTGTATGCACTTGCACATTCGGTGACGTCTTGCAAGAGGTTGCTGGGACTGCGGAATAACCTCGGCTTAGTGCAGTCTTGCCCTCAGGAGCTCCATCGGTGGCCCCGATCATCAGGCGAGAGACTGACACGGGGGGGTGGAGGACCTCGAACAAGGGTATTGGAGGCTTATGTCCGTTGAGGATATGCCATTAGCTGCATCAGTACGCCTCAGATATAGTATTATTATTATATTATTATTATTATTATTATTATTATTATTTGAGGGAAATCCCGATGAAAAAACCTAGTCACACTTGCTAAACAGAGTTCCAGCCCAATGGCCTCAAGGCGTTAAACTGTGACGCCAACTCATAACCCTTTGGTGGTAGATGCTGGGGAGGAGGGTCGTTGCGCGCGTAAAAGATCTTAAACTCCGCATATGCTGGTTGATAGCCCAGGACCCAGCAGACACCAGATTGTTATGGGTGGGGTTTCGAGGCAGCTCTAGCAACCGCGCTTGGTGTATGCACTTGCACATTCGGTGACGTCTTGCAAGAGGTTGCTGGGACTGCGGAATAACCTCGGCTTAGTGCAGTCTTGCCCTCAGGAGCTCCATCGGTGGCCCCGATCATCAGGCGAGAGACTGACACGGGGGGGTGGAGGACCTCGAACAAGGGTATTGGAGGCTTATGTCCGTTGAGGATATGCCATTAGCTGCATCAGTACGCCTCAGATATAGTATTATTATTATTATTATTATTATTATTATTATTATTATTATTATTGTTATTATTGTTATTATCATTATCATTATCATAATCGTTATTATTATTATTATTATTCAGCCCAGTGGCCTCAAGGCGTTAAACTGTGACGCCAACTCATAACCCTTTGGTGGTAGATGCTGGGGAGGAGGGTCGTTGCGCGCGTAAAAGATCTTAAACTCCGCATATGCTGGTTGATAGCCCAGGACCCAGCAGACACCAGATTGTTATGGGTGGGGTTTCGAGGCAGCTCTAGCAACCGCGCTTGGTGTATGCACTTGCACATTCGGTGACGTCTTGCAAGAGGTTGCTGGGACTGCGGAATAACCTCGGCTTAGTGCAGTCTTGCCCTCAGGAGCTCCATCGGTGGCCCCGATCATCAGGCGAGAGACTGACACGGGGGGGTGGAGGACCTCGAACAAGGGTATTGGAGGCTTATGTCCGTTGAGGATATGCCATTAGCTGCATCAGTACGCCTCAGATATAGTATTATTATTATTGTTATTATTATTATTATTATTATTATTGTTATTATTGTTATTATCATTATCATTATCATAATCGTTATTATTATTATTATTATTCAGCCCAGTGGCCTCAAGGCGTTAAACTGTGACGCCAACTCATAACCCTTTGGTGGTAGATGCTGGGGAGGAGGGTCGTTGCGCGCGTAAAAGATCTTAAACTCCGCATATGCTGGTTGATAGCCCAGGACCCAGCAGACACCAGATTGTTATGGGTGGGGTTTCGAGGCAGCTCTAGCAACCGCGCTTGGTGTATGCACTTGCACATTCGGTGACGTCTTGCAAGAGGTTGCTGGGACTGCGGAATAACCTCGGCTTAGTGCAGTCTTGCCCTCAGGAGCTCCATCGGTGGCCCCGATCATCAGGCGAGAGACTGACACGGG
>WBZZ01004892.1:22500-30000 GCA_019918135.1 Paulinella micropora
ATTCTGAGTTAAACAGCAAAGCGTGAAAAACACAACCCGATCAAACAACAGAACAGTAGCAGGCTTCCCACGGTGGTCAAGACAATGCCTAGCGAGTGGTTGCATCCTCCGGCTAGGCAAATCGGGCCGGCCACCAGAAAGCCAACCATGCAAATGCATAACAGAGCTAGAAACATCAGCAGGGGTCCTGTTAGCTCGCCATCGTCATCCATGAGTGAGCGCGCGCAGCATAAGCAACATAAGCATGTCCCTCCCACCACCACCAGGGCCAAAGCCCAGTCTTTGTCAAACGCGTCTCGGCCGAGCCCTACCGATCCTGCTATGATGAAGGCCACGAGTACAGAAACCCAACAGAGGCTCGCCAACACGGGGATCAGATTATGATTGGCATAGTCGGATGCCGTCATATAATTCCATGCTTGGTACAGGCGGCTTGCACAAAATAGGGCTCCTGAAGCCAAGAAGGCAGCGGCAAGCTTTAGACTCAGAGGTGTGGGCACGGTCAGGACAACGACACCCACGGCCGTGAACGCTGACGCGAGCACATAACTCAACACCGTGAGCACCCTGCCACCACTGCCGCGAAGACTACGAAGCCCCCAAGAAATGCAATAGTACCGGGGTGCTGATGGGAGCGAGCATTGCAATGTAAAAGAAAAAGGTGCCTGTCCAAGCCTGGGAAAGAAAGCAGGCATCCTGCTCGACGCCGCAGACATGCCCCCACCAAGCCATCAGCGCGAGCACACAGAGCGGCAGAAGTCATTGGTAAATGGCGAAAGCAATAGCGACGGGGCCTCGCTGCAACCAGTACCTAGACAAAATAACCCAAAGTTTGAAGGTACATTTCACACACACACACACACACACACACACATACAAACACACACACATACAAACACACACACACACACATACACACACACACACACACACACACACACACAACAAAAACAAACACACACACATACAGACGCTATTCCGAGCACAATACTTAACAGCCCATGCACTGAGCAGAACAATGTTGATTGAGAAAAATAATCGACTGATCGTACTGATAGTAATACTATTATGGGAGGGGAACAGGTCTGGGCAGAATGCTACTTACGCAAAATCTTTCGAGGGGCCGCCTTGGCGTCATCCACGGCCCATTCGGGGTCGAAGGTTTCTTCGCCGCACCTAAGCTCTGCGTTGGATGGGCCTAAACCTTCGCCTGCTTCGTGTGATGGCTGAAAGATGGCTTCAATGACCAGCCGACCCTTCCCGTCCACACCCTGCCTGTCCTGTAAAGGAACCTCTACGATCCGCGCAAGGAGCAGCTCCCACAGCCACACTTCGCGGCAGCCGCAAAAATCGTCGGCAGTGAAGTCGTCCTTTCAGGAAAACCATCACAACAAGGAGTTCTACTCTGTGTCTTACCATGACAAGAGGCACTATCTTTGCGACAACATACAAAACAAGACTAAGACTAATCCCTTTGCCACCAAAAAAATCTACGACCACGATGAGAAACATTAAATAATTTTCACAGATTTGCCTATGCATGCATGCACCCTCGTGCGCGAGTCTGCAAGCATATATTTTGGCATCTGGCGGGCAAGACAGCTGAGAATGTTGCAACACCTTATCCCAGACTTCGATCCGCAGCCGGTCCTGGAGCCGCCCGACCGGCACTTCGTACCACTCCTCCCCTGAGCAGGTAGGTATGTAGATAAACATGCAATCTTAAGCATACACATCACATAAACAAATACAAATTAAACTGCATATATGTATACATGTATTTGTACCTACATACATATACTGATAAATGCATGCATAAGTACATACATACCTTCACATGCAAGTACATCTATACTATCTGTGTACCTATGTACCTAGTATGTACCTACCTATCTGCCTACCAACTTACATATATACATATTTAATAATACTATGCATACGAACGTACATGTTCAAATGTGTGTGTATGTGTGTGTCTGTGTGTGTCTGTGTGTGTTTGTATGAGGATGACTATGCATGTTTGCATGTATTTCTCCAGCAGTTGCTCTCTCTCCTACCGAAGGTAAATGAGTCTCCCCCCCTGCGCACCACTTTGGTCTTCACACGGGGCCCTATATACAAATTTCAACTTTGAAGCTTGCTTCAACATTTATTTTATTTGCTTCCACAGTGTCAATTTAGATAGTATGACCTTTTGCATGCTCAGTCTCAGTCTTGGCCACCGCTTGGAACACCACGTACCTGCCCAACGCAAACTCTCTCTCTCTCTCTCTCTCTCTCTCTCTCTCTCACACACACACACACACACACACACAGATACACACAACACAAGCGCAAGCACACATGCAGATGCACACAAACACACACATACAAACACAGATACACACAAACACACAAACACACAAACACAAAAACATACACACAAACACACAAACACACAAACACGCATGCATCCATCCCATCCCATCCCATCCATCCATCCATCCATAATATGAGGCGACTCACGGGTCCTGGGCGGTGCAGAGATCGTTGTTTTCAAGGTTGAGGGCGACACGCGGGCGAAGGATCAGGCGGCCTTGCAGCTGACGATCCCTTGCAACACGTGCCAGCTCCATCTGTGAGTAACACTTGTTACAGAGAAGCAAGCAGTCTCCTTCTCGGCACTGCCAGTACTTGGTTAGCACGCATTCCGGCAGCTGATTTGCACACGAGGTGACGGGCTTGTCATCCACATACTTGGTGGAGCTTGGCCGCGGTGCGGGTGCGGGTTGCCACACGTCGACCAGATGAGCGTGGCGGTGAGGGACAGACAGCTTTATGCTATTAAGCGCACGCTCAGCCAGCAGGGCCTGTGGAGCTTGCGAGCCTAAAGGAAAGACAGACAGAACAAACAAAACGATAGATGCTATGACTAAGATAGATAGATAGATAGATAGATAGATAGACAGACAGACAGACAATAGATAGATAGATAGATAGATAGATAGATAGATAGATAGATAGATAGATAGATAGATAGATGGATAGATAGATAGATAGATAGATAGATAGATAGATAGATAGATAGATAGATAGATATAGGTTAATCTACTAGCAGACTTTGCGAAGCCTGCCTGCTGGAACTAGATGGAAGTAGATGGCTGGGCAGATAGGTAGACGAACCCATGTTGCTTGCCAGTCCCGATAAGAAATTCTGATCAAGAGCTTTCTTGTGAGTCAGGGCACAGGCTAGGGTACATATTCAAAGGCGCTGGGAGCCGTAGTGATTAAGGTAGTCTTTAAATTGTAAATCATGCATCAAAAAGAATTTTGGTAATTGCGGCCAGCCTTGCTCTGGCTTGTGGAATAGCCCTGACTAAGGAACTCAGAATTAAGCAAGGATGCAATGCCTGTAAGAAGTATACAAAATACAAAAAAGAGCTTGAATCAGCCGCTCATTAGTACACCAGCGACGAAAACAAGCACTGACTGAGAACAAAACTTTTCAACATTAAAGAAACGCTTTGTCTGGATGGTAACTGACGCTTTAGGAAAGAAGGGGGCTGGAGGGAGCAAACCGTCAAGTGGGCAGAGAAAGTCGGAGCGGCGAAGGGCCAGAGTGCAGGACTGAACGGGATGAGTGAAGGACACCCAGGGACGAAGACCGACTCCCCTAGGGACCTGCGCCAACAGCCACGCCAAAGGAAAACCCAGAAAAAAAAAGAAAGTTAGTGAATGAACGAATGAATGAATGAAAAAATGACGAGAACAACGACGAAGAAGAAGAACAAAAAGATGGACAAGGAGAGCAAGCGGAACAAAGAAAAAGAAAAGGGAGGATGAATAAGCAAGAAAAGAATTTAGGCTGAGCAGGCTGGGCAAGGTCGGGCGGGTCGCGATCGGCTGAATAGATAGATGGATGGATGGATAGATAGATAGATAGATAGATAGATAGATAGATAGATAGATAGATAGATAGGTAGATAGATAGATTTACTTCTAGATAGATAGATAGACCTGGAAGCCGGAAAATCCGGGAAGTTTTACCCCGTTCACAAAGAAATCCAAGCGCGCAGGCGAGGAATCCAAAGAGACGAGACAGCCTATGACTGTCTTTTGGTTGAACACAGTGAGCTCCTGGTAACGCGCGCGCAAGGCCGCTGAGGCTTGGCCATGGCTGCCACCGGAAGCCACAAATGATCGGCCCTGGTCGCCACTGGGGTCCTGCCCATCTTTGCGGTCCCGCTCCTCCAGGGAGCCTAGTAGAGAAGCGAAATAATTTTTCTCGGCGGGGTCCAAGACTGCTCCGGAGTGGCTATGAGCATTGTCCTCAGGGGCAATCACCACGTAGCAGCCAGCGCCTGTCCTCCTGCCCGCTGGCCAGCCTGGCATTCCTCTCATCTACAAACAAAAATATACACATTGGTCAAAGCCGCACCAGGACCACGTTTCCCCACTGTACGTACTGGCAGTGTAACACAGAAAGTTGCACACATACACACACAAACGCTTTCAGGCTGCATACAACAACAACAACAACAACAACAACAACAACAACAACAAAAACAACAACTCAAACCGTTGCGCACATTCGAATCCCTCTCTGTGTCTCTCTCTGTGTCTCTCTGTGTGTGTCTCTCTCTCTCTCTCCTTCTCTCTCTCTCTCTTTCTCCCTGTCTCTCTCTCTCTATCTCTCCCCCCCCCCCTCTCGCTCTCTCTCTCTCTTTGCCTGTGCGTTTATGTGTGATTTTGTGCACGTTCATACACAAACAATGCGTCTCTCTCTCCGTTCTGTGTGTGCGCATGTGCAAGTGCACGTGTGAATATGTGAATATGTGTGCGTGTGCCTGTGTGCGTGTGCCTGTGTGCGTGTGCCTGTGTGCGTGTGACTGTGTGTGCGTGTGTGTGTGTGTGTGTGTGTGCGTGCGTGTGCGTGTGTGTGCTTACGCGCGCGCGCGCGCCTGCGTGTGTGTGTGTGTTTGTGAGAGAGAGCGCGTGTACTTGATAGTTGCTCTGGCTGGGGTGCCCGGCTGTCCCAGTCATCCCGAGACCAGCCCAGGCACAAGCCTACCCCGTTGATCTCTCCGCGTGTCGCTACTGCCTATTTTTTTTACATGAAAAAAAAAAACACACAGAAGAGGAAAAGAAAAAGAAGAAGACGAAGACGAAGAAGAAGAAGAGAAGAAGAAGAAGAAGAAGAAGAAGAAGAAGAAGAAGAAGAAGAAGAAGAAGAAGAAGAAGAAGAAGAAGAAGAAGAAGAAAGCAGCATAGGGGGAGAAGGAGAAGGAGGAGTACTTGAAGTCGTTGTTTATTGCAAGTAATGCTAAGAAGGACCCAGCATGCCCTCCTCCTCCTCCTTCTCCTCCTCCTCCTTCTCCTCCTCCTCCTTCTCCTCCTCCTCCTTCTCCTTCTTCTTCTCCTTCCTCTTCTTCTTCCTTCTTCCTCTTCTTCTTTTGCTTCTTCTTCTTCTTCTTCTTCTTCTTCTTCTTCTTCTTCTTCTTCTTCTTCTTCTTCCCTTCTTCCTCTTCTTCTTCCTCTTCTTCTTCCTCTTCATCGTCCTCTTCTTCTTCCTCTTCTTCTTCCTCTTCTTCTTCTTCTTTTCCTCTTCCTCTTCTTCCTCTTCCTCTTCCTCTTCTTCTTCCTCTTCTTCCTCCTCTTCTTCCTCTTCTTCCTCTTCTTCCTCCTCCTCTTTCTCCTCTTCCTCCTTCTCTTCTTCTTCCTCTTCTTCTTCCTCTTCCTCTTCTTCTTCCTCTTCTTCTTCCTCTTCTTCTTCCTCTTCTTCTTTCAAAGAATCTTCCTCTTCCTCTTCCTCTTTCCTCTTCCTCTTCCTCTTCTTCTTCCCCTTCTTCTTCCTCTTCTTCCTTCTCTTCTTCCTCCTCTTCTTCCTCCTCTTCTTCCTCCTCTTCTTCTTCCTCTTCTTCTTCTTCATCTTCTTCTTCCTCCTCTTCTTCTTCTTCTTCCTCTTCTTCTTCCTCTTCTTCTTCCTCTTCTTCTTCTTCCTCCTCCTCCTCCTCCTCCTCTTCTTCTTCTTCTTCTTCTTATTCTTATTCTTCTTCTTCTTCTTCTTCTTCTTCTCTTCTTCTTCATCCTTCATCCTTCATCCTTCATCCTTCATTTCTCATTTCTCATTTCTCATTTCTCATTTCACATTTTTCATCTTTCATGTTTCATTTTTCATCCTCCTTTCTCCTTTCTCCTTCCTCCTTCTTCCCTTCTTCCCTTCTTCCTTTCTTCCTTCCTTCCTTCCTTTCTTCCGTTCTTCCTTTCTTCCTTTCTTCCTTTCTTCCCTTCTTCCCTTCTTCTTTCTTCCTTCTTCTTCTTCTTCTTCTTCTTCTTCTTCTTCTTCTTCTTCCTCTTCTTCCTCCTCTTCTTCTTCTTCGTCCTCTTCTTCTTCCTAAGAGTCTTCTTCTTCCTCTTCTTCTTCCTAAGAGTCTTCTTCTTCCTCTTCTTCTTCCTAAGAGTCTTCTTCTTCCTCTTCTTCTTCCTAAGAGTCTTCTTCCTCCTCTTCTTCTTCCTAAGAATATTCTTCTTGCTCTTCTTCTTCCTCTTCCTATTCCTCTTCTTCTTCCTCTTCTTCTTCCTACTCCTTCTTCCTCTTCTTCCTCTTCTTCTTCCTCTTCTTCTTCCTCTTCTTCTTCCTCTTCTTCTTCCTCTCCTTCTTCCTCTCCTTCTTCTTAAGAGTCTTCTTCTTCCTCTTCTTCTTCCTCTTCTTCTTCCTCTTCTTCTTCCTCTTCTTCTTCCTCTTCTTCTTCCTCTTCTTCTTCCTAAGAGTCTTCTTCTTCTTCCTCTTCTTCTTCCTCTTATTCTCCTCTTCCTCTTCCTCTTCTTCTTCCTCTTCTTCTTCCTCTTCTTCTTCCTCTTCCTCGTCTTCTTCCTCTTCTTCTTCCTCTTCTTCTTCCTCTTCTTCTTCTTCTTCTTCTTCTTCTTCTTCTTCTTCTTCTTCTTCTTCTTCTTCTTCTTCTTCTTCTTCTTCTTCTTCTTCTCCTCCTCCTCTGCTCTCACCAGTTTCCTCGCATGTACGTGTATTTAACCTGAACGTCCTGAACTTCGAACATAAAGCAGCCTGTCGTAATGCTCTGTTGGACCACATGTGTGCACATAGATGCCTTCTCGTCTTCATCCCGTCCCTCTTCCTTTCCGCGGCCTGCTCTTTCCTCCCTCTGCCCTCTTCCGCATGCGGCTGGATGTGCAGGATCAGAGGCTTGGCCTGCGGAACCTCAGCCCGTCCCACATGCAGCGTGTGGAATGGACCCAACGATACATCCTACACAAATAACAAGGACAACAACATTAATAATGATAGTAATGATGATAATGTTAATGATAATAATAATGATTAGAATGATGGCAATAATACTAATACTAATGATAATAATAATAATAATAATAATAATAATAATAATAATAATAATAATAATAATAATAATAATAATAATACTATATCTGAGGCGTACTGATGCAGCTAATGGCATATCCTCAACGGACATAAGCCTCCAATACCCTTGTTCGAGGTCCTCCACC
>WBZZ01004893.1:37500-40000 GCA_019918135.1 Paulinella micropora
GCACTCGGCCACCTCTAACCATGCGACAGCACAACAAAAACACATGCAAGTCAAAGTAAGGAGGGAAGGAAGGAAAGAGAAGGAAAGCAAGCGCACAAGAAAGAAAGAAAGAAAGAAAGAAAGAAAGAAAGAAAGAAAGAAAGAAAGAAAGAAAGAAAGAAAGAAAGAAAGAAAGAAAGAAAGAAAGAAAGAAAGAAAGAAAGAAAGAAAGACAGAAAGAAAGAAAGAAAGAAAGAAAGAAAGAAAGAAAGAACGAAAGAAAGAACGAAAGAAAGAAAGAAAGAAAGAAAAGAAGAAAGAAAGAAGAAAGAAAGAAAGAAAGAAAGAAAGAAAGAAAGAAAGAAAGAAAGAAAGAAAGAAAGAAAGAAAGAAAGAAATGACTACGGAGGGAAAACACGAAAGGTTGTTTTATTTGTTTAGGAGTGCCAGCTTTGTGCCAGGTGCATGTTATGTTTCTGTCTATGTACGTGTAAATGGAGCGCAAGCCAGCCCCTGCCGCGAAAGCCGTAGCCATCAACATACCTACAGCGCAGGACGATTTTCTATTTCTGTTCACCCCAAAATGCAACCAAAAGCTCAAGTAGGAGTGTTCTACATACCTCCAAGGGCTTTGAAGGGTTTGGACCACCCGGTAGCCTGTTCCGGCACGTGCTGCTCGTCCCTGTACGGATTGTAGGTGCTCATACCTGCACCAAACATATTTCTGTGTAATGACCTCTTTCTGGATATCGGCACAGGCATCGACCACCAAACATCGCACTTGTCGATGCAAGACTGTTTTGCGCCACATACTGGATTCGCGGAAACACACGTCACTCAGTTTGGTCCACCTTTGATAGGTCTCGGGTGTGCATTCAAGCGGTGTAGGTGTTCAAGCGGTATACGTGTGTGCAAAGGTTCTGGCGGTTTAGTTTGGCTGCAATACATTTCAGATGCAAATGCATGCACAGATTTTGAAACGTCAAAGTAAATAATCACCATGTGCATGTGTATTGTTCACACTTTCTCAAACAACTCCCCCCAAGCTCCCCTTATTGACCCCTTCATGATGCAAATTTGCCAGTGACATGGGTTGGGCCGGTCTGTCCTGTTGTTGTTTTCCGGAAAAACGCAGAAAGTCCCAAAACCGAAAACAAAGTCCGTTGACTAGTTGTCTCCATTTATTGCGTCATATTCTCCAGATTCTCCTGGCACGCGTCATATCTCCACGATGGCGTCATCATGGCTGTAAGCTCTCAAAAAAGGACTATCTGGAACACAAAGAAATCATGGGAGAAACAGTCGTCAAAAAGAGGATCGCCAGTGCACAGCAAGGAAAGGACAAGACTACTTCGAGAGATGCATCCACGAAGCAATTTCCAACAAGTAGTACCAGGAAGAAGTTGCGGCAGTTCCTTAGCAAGTTGATGCTTTTGCTTCTGGCTCCTTTTGTATGGTACTAAACGCTTGTGAATGCTTTGACTTTCAATTGCTTTCTTTCTTTCTTTCTTTCTTTCTTTCTTTCTTTCTTTCTTTCTTTCTTTCTTTCTTTCTTTCTTTCTTGCTTCTTTCTTTCTTTCTTTCCTTCCTTCCTTCCCTCCTTCCTTCTTCCTTCCTTCCTTCCTTTCTTTCTTTCTTGCTTGCTTTCTTGCTTTCTTTCCTTCCGTTCTTTCTTTCTTTCTTTCTTTCTTTCTTTCTAGTACTCTTTCTTTCTTTCTTTCTTGCTTCTTTCTTTCTTTCTTTCCTTCCTTCCTTCCCTCCTTCCTTCTTCCTTCCTTCCTTCCTTTCTTTCTTTCTTTCTTTCTTTCTTGCTTTCTTGCTTTCTTTCCTTCCGTTCTTTCTTTTTGTTTCTTTCTTCCTTTCTTTCTTTCTTTCTTGCTTGCTTGCTTCCTATCGATCGTTTATGATGTTTGGCAGGCTGTACAAAGCCATTTTGATGCTCGGGCAGAAGGACCCACGGTTAAGCCCTTACCCTGCGGCTCTATCTCACTAAATATCCGAATCAGAACAATTTGACCACAAACAAGCAAGCCGGATTGTCAGCAAGCAAGCAAGCCAACAAGGAGACACCAATCGATTCTACAATGGCTAAAAGCCTTGGTGAGGGTCTCCAGCTCGCTAAATGGCTGATCAAAGTACAAGAAGTTGACAAGCATGCAAGCAAACAAACAGAGACAAGCTAATAGAGAATTTTGATTGTCGCACATATATGTCTCAATGTGTGGATTGTTGGGTTTGTTTATCACTCCTTATTATCTGGCTGTAGGGATTACACACCTCCCTCTATGTGGGTGGCCCGCCTCGTTGCTGCCCCTTTCAGGTTCATGCATACATACATACATACATACATACATACATACATACATACATACATATGTACATACGTACATACATACGTACGTACATACGTACATACATACATGCATGCATACATACATGCATACATACATACTACATACATATATGCATGCATACATACATGCATACATACACATACATGCATACATACATACATACAGAC
>WBZZ01004893.1:50000-78449 GCA_019918135.1 Paulinella micropora
ATCCGACATTTCCGATGACTTCGGAATTTCCCTCCCATCTTTGACGTCTACCTTGACGTCCGAAGCCGAACGATCCTGTTGTCCAGCATTCCTGGCCTCAGCCTTTTCTTCCTTCTGTTGCTTTCGCAACGCCTCCTCACGCTCCTTGCGCGTATGCAATGCTGGCGGCTGTCTAAACGCTGGTGCAATACGCCTCAGCGCTTGTTCCTCATTCTCGTCCTCCAGCAAATAAGGACTGAACTTCGCCAACCGACGAACATGAACAATCTGTTCCCTTCCACGTGCCCCCGTAGGTGCAATCTTGTAATTGTACGCACCCGTCTGACGTACTATCTTAAACCTTTCGGTACCGTCGGTACATACAGCAACACTGTATCACCTTCCTTGTACTCCACATGAGAGTACTTGCCCATTTCCTGTTCCCGCTGAACCTCTCTCAGCGTCTCCCGACACTTCTCAATCGCACTCCGTGCTTCCGCGATCGCTCGTAAGCGAACTCCTAACAGTTCACACGGTTCCCACTTATCAGGCGGAAACAACAGTTCCGTCGGCGTGTTTAACGCCCGTCCATAGACCACCTGATGCGGACTGACACCCCGCGCGTGTCCGCCTAACGACGCCGAAGCTAAATTGTTGACAGCAAACGTGAACATAGGTACCACATATACCCAGTTAAGCTGGCTGTTCTTACAATAAGTCTTCAACGCTGCCTTCAACGTCCTGTGAACGCGTTCAATCTTACCATTCGCCATTGGGTTAAAAGCAGTCACATACTGCCAATCGAACCCAAAGAACTTGGCAATCCTTTGCGAAACCTCATTCGCGAAACTCGTTCCTCTATCCGAAATAATCCTTCTCGGTATCCCAATACGGCCGAATACCTGATCAATCAGCGCCGCCGCTGTCACTTCCGCTGTCACATCCGTAACAGGGACAGTAATGACATAATTGGAAGTTCGATCAATAACCGTTAAGAGATATTTGAATTTTTCCGTTCCCGCCTCTGGAAAAGGACCCACATGATCGATATGCAAGGTATCGAAAATATCCAGAGTGATATCATATTCACCCTTAAGCCCCATCTTCGGCCTATATGGCAACTTAGCCATCTGACAATGAGGACAACCCTTCACAAACTCCTTAACCCGTTCTCCCAGGTTATTCCACCAAAAACGTCTCCTTGACGACCACGTCATCCTTTCCACCCCCGGGTGGCTCTGCATAGGACAATGATGCGCCGCAATTAACAAAGACGTTCTGAGTTCCTGCGGAACCCATAACAACCATCGATCCTCCTCATTGGTATATACGCCATCTTTTCCCATATACCAAAGGAGTCCATCCTTTAGTACCAAGCACCGCTTGAGTTTCCTTATGTCAATGTCCTCGGGCCTTGCCTGTGGATTGAGCAGATGTTCTCTCAACTCCTTATACTCCGTACTTTCCTTTGTGAAAGTCCGAAAAGTTTCCACCGACGCCAGTCTGACTGCCGTGTCAGTTTCCAACTGGAATCGAACCTTTTCCGGATGTGCCTCCGGTAACTGAAAAAGATGTTCCTCCTTAACTTTTTCTTCATCCTCCAAGTTAAGGCACATCGGGCCCTTCGGTAACAAGACCGCGTTAAAGGCACCCTGCCTTCCTTCCATAACATCCTCCCCCTCTTTCCTATCCGCGGTCCTTGCTTCCGCCCATAGGATATCCTCACACGCCTCTCTCGCGATCGGCGAGTAACAGCATGCACATTTGTCTCGTGCCGCTACCTCGACTGCTTCCAACGCAGACACTTCCTCGCTGCGCGTGTCACGTTGATTGTTATTATGCGTGAACGGATGATACAAAGCCCCGACGGCAACTTGGTGTCTTCCGCTCCCTGTTCCTCCCAATCATGTAGATCCACATCATGACCCATGATTGCGAACACCGCCCCCGGCGTTCGAAATTCAAACTGTGCCATTCGCACCTCCTTGACCGTATTACGTCGCTGTAAATCATCAACGGCCTTATCCTTCTGTCCACTCTTGTCCTCATACCGAGAACAAAAATCAGGGACAACATTCCTTTTGCCCTTGATGTAATGAATGGTGAAAACATACTCCGCCAATTCCAACTGCCACCTGGCCAACCTACCTGTATGATCTCCAGACATGAGCCATAGCAGGTTATGATGGTCCGTTCTAACCAAAATGTTAGGAGTACCCCACAGGTATTCCCGCAACCTCTGGAAAGCCCACACTATAGCGAGTGCTTCCCGCTGCCTTGTGCAGTATTCCTTTTCCGCCGGTATCAGCTGCCTGCTGATGAACATAACGGGCCGCAACTGCCCAATGGACTTGTCCATCTGTTGAAGCACCGCTCCTACCGCGTACGAAGACGCGTCAGTGTCGAGCACGAACTGTTCCTTCCAGTCAGGTAACATAAGAACTCGACCTCCCTGCCTTGGGTCTTTAGCGATCTCATCCTTGAGCTCCGCTATCACTCTCGTGACTTCCTCCGGCCATGGGTCGTCCCCGACCCCTTGCTTCAGGAATTTCCTGACCACCGCTACTCTTTCCGCAAACCCCGGAATGAATTCACCATAATACTGAGCCAGCGATATAAAGGAATGTAAGTCCGTCCGAGTCTTTGGCATCGGCATAGACGCTACATAGTTCCTCTTTTCATATGCAATCGCATACCGACCCTCTGAGATCTCATATCCCAGGTACTGTATCTTTCTTTGTGCGAAGTCACATTTCTGTGCATTCAAGCGCAATCCAAACGCGCTTATACGTCGCAAGACGTCCTGCACGTGTTCCACGTGTTTCTCCATACTCTCTGAATAAATGATAATATCATCTATGTAACAGAAAGCATAATCCTCCGTCGACCCAAGACGAACCACCGTCGCCTCATCGTCGTACTCCTTCCCCAGCATCTTAGTCATAGCATGCTGAAATAGACCCGGAGAGCACTTAAGACCCATCGGTAATACCTTCCACACGTATGTAGTCATTCCAACCATAAACGCTGTGAGATACCGACATGACTCATTAAGAGGGATTTGCCAAAACCCGCTCTTAAGATCAAGCGTAGTATACACCTTCGCATGCTTGAGCCGCTTGATCCCCTTCCTGAGATCCGGTACCGGTGTCTCGATCTGCTTCAGAATCTTATTGATCCTATAGTAATTGATACACATACGTAAGGACCCATCCGGCTTGGGCGCCATACGCACAGGTGAAGACACCTCCGATAAGCGTGCCTCAATGATGTCCTTCTCCAAAAGCTCCTGAGTGATTTGCCGAGCCATCCGATCCTCGTGATAGCTCATACGTGACGGTCTCCTGTGACCCACCACGTCTTCACCCAGCTTCCGTCCAAAGTTAGCCTCGTAACCCCGAACAGAGCCCGCCTCAAGAGGCCCAAATACCTCCATATTATTCTCCAAGATACCATTGAGGGCATCTCGCTCCTTCATAGTACCTTCCCAAGTACTATATTTCTCCGCAATAGCCTTTTCCGCGGCTATCCTAGCCTCCTCAATCTCCTTATGAGAGGCCTTACGTGATAACTGCGCCACATCCTCCATCGGAATAGGCCGCTCATCCTCACGTACCATCGTCCCATGGTACCTAGTTTCCTCCTTGCCTCTCCACTGGGCAAGCTGTGCCACATGATCTATGATAATGGCATATTGCATTGCATGCGTGCGGTGATATATACCCGATATCCAAGAGAAGGCTTGCTTTCTCACATCCGCCATCTCACGTTGCATTAACTTGGCCCCATAAGCCAACGCCTTCTCCTTCGTCCCCAATCGTAAAGCCAAGACCAGCTTATGGCCTCTATGTGGGATCGGGACCGGGTCATCAATAAGATGATCCTCTATATCCTGCCACCACATTTCCGTCCGAGTTCCCACTGGGATGACTGTAGTGAAATCATCCACCGATAGCCTGTTTTTCAAGACCTCCTTAATGGCCTTGACTCCCTTAGGGAAAAACAAATTATCATCCCAGTGACTCTTCAAGAAGGCTTCTACGATCGGCTTAGGCTGCTTGACCGGCAGCTTATGTTGGGTAACATTCCAAACCACATGAGACGTCGTGGTCGAATGCACATCTATATAGACATGCTGATCACCGGCATCCTCCATGCCCGCAATCGTACCCCGCAACAATTCCGCTTTTGCTGCGTAGAGGTGTTCCAACCTCGCGTCTATCGCGGCCACTACCGCCTCATCCTTTGCGGAATCCCTACAGTCCACGTTCACGACCCTCACGTCGCGTGGGTCCCTGTAGGCCCAGCCAAAGGTTGTGGTCATGACATATTCCGTCTCCTGTATCTTGTCGTCAGAATTGTCAGCAACCACACTTGCTTCCCCAGAGTCCCCCGACTCTACTGTGCATACATGGAAGAACGAGGCTGTTACAGGCTCCTGAATGTGGGGTGTGACCGAAGGCTCCGTGCCCTCGGACACCACCTTTGTCCACCCCCAGTCAGCGCGCATGACTGGTGAGACACTCACATCCAAATCGTGCGCTACCGCACATTGGCCTTCCCGCCGTAAAGGTTCATACGGTACTACCTCGTACCGCGGAGCCACCTCGGATCCACCGTACTGCACCACGTTCAGATCCGTATAAATCCGAGCGTGCATTCGTCTGAGGTTCCGCAGCCCCAACAGGAGACCACCAGCAAAGGCTGGGACGACCCAAAACCGATGAGAGAAAGACTTCCCGTCTTTCAAAAGGAACGTAAGCATGACTGACCCTGAGACCCCGGTCATGCCTCCCACTCCCTTGATCCTCAACCGACACGGCCGAAACCCGTGTCTAAACCATGGTTCCCTGCTCCATAGTTCAATAAATTCCTTCCCGAGTACATTCAGAGATGCCATTGTATCATTGCCCACAATGCATTCCTGCTGTACATCCTCAATAAAAATTTTAGTGAATAATAAAGGCAATTCAGCTTTCCCCGGGCCACACCCGTCCGCTGAAAGTACTTCATAACCACCAAAATATTTACTATCAAGCGCCTCCGACGCTAACTCCACATTAAGGTCCGTGCCTTTATTCATCACCGGACATAGAGTGTCCCTGTGACTATCAAGGTCCTCAACCTGCTCATTCTGTCCATCCTGGCCTTCCAAGGCCACCGCGTCCGTAGCTTCCTGGACTCCCCGCGTTACCACGCGTGTCCTATCATCAAATCGCAGGTCATGAGTAACCATGTCGCCTTCGTGGCCGACAGGCAACTCACCCGACTTATTCTCCCTCCCGACCTCCGAGTCAGGCGCTGGGATTGCCTCCTGGGATCCCTGGCCCCGCACTTGCATTAATGCTTTGCCCTGCACATTCACTAACATGTCCTCTAGCGTTATACCAAACGCCATACCCTGGACTTGTTGCTGCGGAGGCATCTGCCCTCCGACGGTCCCCTGACCGCCTCCCATCGGCATACCAGGAGCAGGCAAGATTGGTGCTGGAGGGATGTAAGACTGTCCCCCATAAGCAACCACCTGCTGCTGTGGCTGCCCTTGGTAGAACTGCTGCTGCATCGGCTGCCCGTAGCCTACTGGTAACTGCTGCCCCGGAGCTGGACCCGCATAGTAAGCACCTGCTCCCGCCTGCTGCATATGCGATGAGGGAAAAGTTCCCGCACCCCCCCCATACACATTTGCATTAGGAAAAAGGGAACTACCCTGATTGCCGCCCCACTGCGGGCTCCGATTTGAGTTGGGACGTTCCCGTGAATCTGAACGCCCTCCCCGACGTCGCGGTGGAGATCGATCTCGGCTCCGCTCCGGTGACCTATCTCGATTCCGTGAATCGCGTCGTCCTCGGTCGTATCCGCCACGAACATGCCCTCCTCGATCGTATCCTCGTCGATCTCGGGCTTCATCCCTCTCGTCGTAATGACGACCGCCCGATACATGAGTGACCTCACGATCACTACGACGATCTCTTGACCTTGAACGACTACGTCGGTTGTCAAGGTGCCCTCGATCCGACCGATCGCTCGAACTAGACGACGAGCTCGACGAAGAACTAGCAGCCGACCTTGCTGAGGACGCATCCGATGACCCCCGTAAATTCCATGAGGGGTCCACGGATTCATTCCCGTGCCTGCCCGGGATATCTCTTCCCATAGACGCCGGTGCGTCGCCGCCATCTGAAGTGAGAGGGTTCCATACCCTGACCTTTTCCCATTCACCCTTCAAATAAGGTGCCTCACCAGGATCCGTCCATCCCTTCTGATCGTATGCCTTCCGATCACGATCCTGAAGGTTCTTGAGCTCCTGCGAATACTTATTCGTATTCAACAAGCCATGGAAGGGACCCACTGGATAGTCGTAGCGTACCTTCCTCAAGACTTCCTTCTGCACCGAGTCATCCCAGCCTTCAGGATGAAAATTCTGGCAATTGCTCTTGCACATGGCTCCCGATTTGAGCCACAAGGCTCCCGCCTTCTTCATGCACAACGGCCTATGCACCCTGGGGTTGTAGTATGACCTCTGGAACCGTTGACGACCTTGCCCCGGCCCCCCTTGGGGTCTCTGACCATAGAACTGAGGTCCCCTGCGCGAGTACCCCTGGCCCCAATAAACTTCATCCCCGGGCTCGAATGGTCCCGCACCATCCCCTCCCCCCTGGTTCTGATAACCTTGAGTGGGAGTCCCTGACCTCGGACCCGACCACTTCCACTCATCGATGATGGTTTTCTGGACTCGACGCATGACTTTCCCCAACACGTCTTCATCCACGTTCCATATCTCCGGACTGGCCTCAGGGGTAGACTGTCCAGTACCCTTGAGGAGGTATTCCCATACCTCTGTGTCCGTCTGAATCTCTTTCGCCATCTTAATAAAGACTTGATTGTTCAGATCGAACAATGCCACAGCCGTCAATTTGAAGGCTTCTGCAGGTGTGAGCATAATCACCATGTCCATTATCCTCTGGAACATGTAGTGGAGTACAGGCTTCTTATTCACCATCCACTTGACCTCCGCCTGCAGCTGACTGACCTCCTGTGACTTAGAGGCAAAAACATGGTAGCCCATCTTCTCTGCGAGCATCAGACCAATACTATCGACACACATGGCGTCGAACCGAGTAGACTGCAGCTTTCCCCAAAAAGCTGCCCACACCTCGCTTTGCATAAGCCATTCGTTGTCCACCGATGACTGACAACGAAAGAACCTATCAGCCACTATGGCCACATCCTCAGGCGTATAAATGTTAGCTGAACGACAGACCCGACGTACCTCTGTCAGCCACATACGAAGCTCAGAGATATGCCTAGGAATTGCAACCTTCTGATTGTCCAGAGCAAAAGCCTTCTGGTCACCCAGAAGGCGGTCCACATCCTTCTGGTGACGTTCAATAGTACGACGTCGTTCCTCGTCGTTCTTTTCCATCTTACGGTTCCATGACGAAACCGCAAGCTTTCGTCGTTCTGCCTGGCCATCCCAAGCCACAGCAAAATGATAAAAAGCTTTGGCCATATAAACGATGGCATCCACTACCAGCAATCGTTCCAACGTGACGAGATTTTCAGACGATCCCGCTGTAGCCCAAGTGGGCTTTGTCCCTGAGACTGCCTTGTCCCAGAAGCCATCCATTGCGTCGAAAATGGGTGTGAACACGTCGTCTATTGAGAGCACTTTAGCCCCAACACCACTCTTGGGCCGAAAAATAAAGTTGCTCATTGCGTGCACAGTGGGTGACACTCTGGCCCAAACCTGACTGTGAAACTGAGCAAAATTTTGCACTTCAGTCCATCTTGGATGCCCTTGATCCAAGACATCCCAAGACGGCCAACAGCCAACCAAGTCGTACACAGGCTGTCCGTGACGTTTGACAAAGTCACGAGAAAGGTCTCCAGCCATGGCAGTGGTGCCCCAGGCTTCAGCTTGGACTTGTCCCAACCTCGCTATATTGAGATCGACCATTCCCTCCGTTGATGCCATCAATCTGGACGCATCCAGCCTCTCAGGCGTCCAGTAGTGGGTCCCCATGCCCACAGCTTCTGCAATCTGAACCACCATCTCTGCTGCCACCATAACATTGGCCACTGTGGTGCGTCCGATCACAAGTGTGTCCCACACGTTCCTCGTCGAACCAGGCGAGATAGCATTAATGCATTGTCTGACCGTCTGCAATGCCTTTGTGGACGGTAACTGGTCCGCCCAACTATCACCTGTGAGACGAAACTGCCACATCGTCTTCAAATCGTCTTCCAGACGAGCAGAGATGAAGTGCAAAGAGGGAGGTGTTCCCCCTGTTGTCGACGAACTCGGCGCTGTGAGGGCTCCTGCCCCCATAAAACGTGTACCAAGAGAGGAAGGTACCAAAGACCCACCCCCCCTAGTATACGCTGGTGTAGAATAAGGGCTGCTTGCTGTCAACATCCTCCTCCTATTCTCACGTGGTAACATATCGAAATGAGAAAGAGAAGAGAGATGTGAGAAAGCAACAAATGACACACACAGCACACACACACAACTGCTCCACACACAGCTTATGAGTTATGCTGGTGACACCTGTTTCCTCCAACCGAATACAAAACAAATGTACGTGCTCCTACACCTCACACACAATCTGTTTCTATCACTCTCCCCCTAAGGAGATCTCAACTGTCTAAAGCAAAACTTGAAAAAGGTCAACACCCTTTTCTGTCGGAAATTCCGAGGTGTCAAAACCTCAAGAAAAACAAGGCAAGAAAAACGTGAGAACTTGAGCTTTTCGTGAACCTCACGAAAAGCAAAAGCAAAACCCCGTTCAATTTTTGTTAGTGGCTCCAGATGTAACCGGAACAGCTACTCTGACACTTAGTCGTACCTCAACTGTAGAGGGGCAGACCAAGCATAAGAGTCAAGTAACGACAAGCCGGACAACACTTGATGCCACTATGTAATGTACGGGCCGGCCGACATGTCTGACTCAGAGTCAGAAGCCGGTTGACTCCGACTCGGAGCCTACGGTCCCAGGCTTCTTGACGAGACTAGCGGGGCGGCGGTCAGTAGAGTCCCATCATGAAACTTTGAGTTTAGGTGTTAAGCGTCGACCTGTCCCTAAGCTCCGACGATAATTGTCCGGCGGAGCCAACGCGGCCGGCGCGAGTACGGATGAGCCCCGCTGTCGGAGGTCCGCCGCCATACTTGAAAAAGGCCTCAGACTTCAAGTTGTTGGGGTCGGCTGCGTTTGAATACTTATAACTGTGACACCGCCCCCCCCTGCCCCCCCTCCCCCCCCCCCCCCCCCCCCCCCCCCCCCCCCCCCCCCCCCCCCACCCCTCACGGCCGGCCGGTATACTATTGAAAGTTGACTCATGATTAGTGAGAAAAAAAAATTGAAAAAAAATTTGAAAACTTGAAAAAAAAATGAAACAGGCAGAAACTCCAAGTACTTAACGTCTGCTTTCAACAAATGACATCAAATAACTAATCATGAGCCACCGTTCACGCAATGTGGCTTTATAGCAGATGGTATTGAGGAAGCAAAAAGAGCACACTGAGAAGCGGAACGGCTCTCCCAACATGCGTTCTGGTCGCGGTCGCCCCGTACATGCAAAAAGATAGTGTCCGCTGCACTATTGTATGAATTTGATTGGTTCTTTTTTTAACGCAATCACTCTTTTAATAGAAACTTCAAGTGTCACTCGTAGGAGTGAATGGGAAGACGAAGCATTCTGATAGTCTTCAAGTTGCCCTGGAGCAGCCAAAGTGGATAATAACTTGAATCTACTGAAGGTCCTTAGTTGATGGTAATAGATAGGACACCTCTAAACTTTCAAACCGTCTATCAGTGGCGACAGATATTCCGGCACTACACAAACTCAAAAACCTCTCAACCCTCACAGTGAGAAGTAATGGTGTAGGCTTTCCAGCACCAACTAGTGGGATGAAGTGCCAGCGGGCTCCAGCTTAGATACGACTCCTGTCCCCCCCCCCCCCCCCCGCTTTCTCGGATATGGGTGGATTTACCCGCTAGATGAAGATTAGGTCGCCCTTGCACCCTCTCTAGTAAATTACGATATACCTATTTTATTCCACGTCAAGTTGTTTAACAGGCCTAGGAACATGTGGGATCATTAATAACTTGATACGATAATTCCAAAATACACGTCAGGAGTGTTTAGTCAATGACTGAATTAGCGATGATGTAAGCTTCATCAGTATCCGTCAGTACATAAAGGGTGATTTCTTCACATGGTTGGCAAAATGATTAGCCAGTGATACTCTCAGGCACAAACAATAATTATATTATACATTTCTGGTGATTCAAATGTTCGGCCTGAGGTAAGACTTTTGTATCAAAGACCAGACAACCTACAGACACAGAAAACACACACACATACATACACACACACACACACACACACACGCACGCACACACACACACACACACACACAAAATGGAATCAGGAAAAGAGGAATCGCCGAAATGAACGAAAAGTGCGCAGGCAAGGCGCAAAGAAAAGTGCGTGCGTGTGTGTGTGTGTGTGTGTGTGTGTGTGAGAGAGAGAGAGAGAGAGAGAGAGAGAGAGAGAGAGAGAGAAAGTGTGTGTACGTCCATTATTCAAAAATACTGGAATGAAGCTTTTCACTATATATCTAATAACTAAGGACTTAGGCCTGACATGGCAATACTATCCATATTGGTTGGGGGGTCTCAAAAATTTCGCTAGAGATATATTGGGGGGCGGGGGGGGGGGGTGCAAAAGGGGATGTATGATGATTGTATGTAAGAGAGTATTTGTGCATGCATATGATCTTAGTGGAATGCCGGAAGCGATATATTTGCGCACACCTTGGCAGTTGCAGCTTAGGAAACCAGGCTGGTGATGCGTGCGACTGCCATGCTCACGTCCTTTTGTCGTCCAAAGTCTGTGACCTCGGTGGTACTACTGGTCGACGTGATTGACCTATCGGGTATTCGAATCTTGGCCCCTGTTTCGGTCTGGATCCTGGTGATGGTGCCCCCCAGCTTGCCAATCAGACGCCCCAACTTAGCACTCTCCATCTTGACTGTCTGCTGGACCCAACGGTTCAGCTCAAGACGTGCACGGAGTTGGCGCAAGCACGCGCGTCTTTGGTACTCGTGAGCGGCGGTGACGGTGAGCGTGGTGAACTGCCCACGAGGCTCAACGCTGACAGAGGCGCTGGTCGCGGCCTCAATCCGATGCAGTTCCGACCGTTCGCGGCCCGCCACCAATTTAAAGTCGTTGAAGGATAGCTGCAGGACAGGTTCATCCGTGTGCGGGTCCTCCTTCTTGTGCTCGGAAGCAAAGAAGTCAATTTCTGCTTGCAGCATATCCCAGTCGTCCGGATGCACTTGGATCTGCAGCTGCATCATCATCTGATCGGACGTCGGGACAATCTCAATACTGCAGTCATAGAGTGCTCTCAGTTCTTTGAGCATCGTTCCGTTGGGGCCCACGAGGCTGGTAAGCTGGGCTGCAGGGAAGGCTACGAATTCCCTGCGCGGTGCATGGTGCACCGAAGCGTTGAAAAGGGCAACGGCGCTAGCCAGAGCAGTGCGATCACTTGCCACAAGAAAGATGGCCCGGCGGGCACTGATGATCTCCACGCGCTTGATGTTGGGCAGCTCTCGTGCCGTGAGCACATTGCGTTGTTCCAGGCCGATGGCGTGGCGCAACTGCGCGTCCTTTTCAAACTGGAGCATCTCACATTCCTGCTCGACAGGCAAGATGCAGTCATACTGCATCTTGAAAATGTCAGGCGCCAGCTCGGGCAGCCACGCCGCTTCGATGCCCATGATGAACTGGAAGTATGGGTGCTTCGTACTGATCAGTTCGTGGTAGATGATGACAGTTGGCGGTGTGGCCGCGGCAGTGAAGAGCATTGAGCTTGGGTGAACTGCTGCAATCGTGTCAGAGAGCAGCGACCGGTACATGAGCTGCTTGCCAACAGTGCATTGCAGCGTGGCGGCATTCATGAAGCAGCCCCGCGCAATCGCCTTGCGGACCGCGTCCAAATCAGTGCAGGAGTACAGGGAATGCTCATCGCTGTCGCGGCTCTTCTGGTCGCACGGTGGGCGCTCTCCACGGCAGACCCGGCATCGTGCATGCCGCTCGAAGTTTGTTTTTCCACAAGACTCGCAATACCATTTCATGCCATGGCTCATGCGCCGATTTGCCAGCGTGGGTGTCTCGAGCCGATCATGGCGACAACGAATTCCAAACTTTTCCAGCTCGCCAGCAAGCTGCAAACGGGTCTCCCACGCCTGATTGAGAGTCCGATAGTCGAGTAAATGTTGTCGGCACCATGCCATGCTAACGCGATCGTTGCCGCAGGAATCATAGTGTGTAACCCATTCCTTGTATGTCTGCAGCAGGGAGAGGTGATCCCCATGCCCGGAGGCAAACTCCCGGTGTTTCGCTCTGGCCTCTTCCCGCTGGCTGCGGGGACTGAGAAAAACTTTGCCTTGGGCTGCCAGCAGTGAGGTGATGGTCAGCACATCGTCCACAACGCCGAACTGCTCCGCTGACAGGATCATCATGGCCAGACTGGGAGCAAGTGGCAGCTCGCTCATCCGTCGCCCGAGCTTGGTGAGCTGTCCTTCGCGATCCAAGGCGCCCAGCGCAAGGAGCTGCTTGCGCGCCGCTTGCAGCGCGCCTGTTGCGGGTGGCTCGAGGAAATCAAAATTCTCCACGTCGGGAATGCCCAGAGCCACCAGGTTTAGCACCACGCTGCTCAAATCGCTGCGATGGATCTCGGCCAGTGTGATCTCCGGCATGATGGTGTTGAAAGAAACCTCGGTGTAGAGACGATGGCACTCGCCTGGCGCTGTGCGACCTGCCCTGCCGGCACGCTGTGTGGCAGCAGCGCGCGAGATCCTTTCAACGCGGAGCGAGGACATGTTGGCCTTGGGGTCGAAGGCAATCTGCTTGCACAACCCGCTGTCCACAACGTACACAATCCCACTCACGGTCACGGACGTTTCGGCAACATTGGTGGCGAAAACGACCTTGCGAACACCCTCAGAAGCTGGCTCGAAGATGGCATTTTGCTGCTCTGCAGTGAGCTGGCTGTACATAGGCAGTACGAGCAAGTCCTGCACTAAGTGAGCCTCCGAATCGCCCTTGCCCCTGACTGGCACAGGTTTTGCGTGACACCGCAACCGGGCGCAAGCATTTTCCACATCCTCGGAACCCATCATGAAGACCAAGATGTCACCGGCAGGCTTTGTTCGGTGGAGCTCCAGTACCTGGTGTTGACAAACGTCAAAGCAAAACTTGTTCCAACAGAATACATGGAGAACAGTGCAAAAAGGAGGGTAATACTAAGCAGTAGGGAGAAGAACAAGATGAAACAGATGAACGGCAACGCACGATCAAAACAGGGGACTACGTGGGAGTTCATACCACACATAAATACTTTGCCCTCACACAAACGGGAGATTGAAGCAAGAAACAAAACAAGAAATGAAGGGAATACTGAACAGACAGAGAAAAGTGGTCACCGAAAAAGCTGAGGTTAAACACACACACACACACACACACACACACACACCCCAACCGACAAAAACATAATGCAAAAGATTTTACAGGGAGAAAAAATCGAAGAGCGCACCTTCTCCACAGCATCTTCGACCAGTCTTGCTTCGTCCGTGTCCTTGGCAGCAAAGTGCTGGAGCACCGGATAGGTGCGACCGGGCACTTGGAGGATCGGGCATGGAGAGCGCGGCCCGCCGAAGTACTCGGAGAAAGCCTTCGCGTCCAGCGTCGCACTCATGACCACGAGCTTGAGCGGGGGCAGCTTGGCAACTTGTCGGTCTTGAAGGCACCTATTACACCATGCGAAGGAATAATTGCGAATAAAACAATGGTACATGGGGGGCCCAGCATGTACGTGTGTGTGTATGTGTGTGTATGTGTGTGTATGTGTGTGTATGTGTGTGTATGTGTGTGTATGTGGTTTTATGTGCGTGTGTGTGTATGTGTATGCATGTATGTTGAGCGTGCGAGCGCTTGTATATATATATATACATATATATATATACATATATATATATGTCTATATATATATATATATATATATATATATATATATATATGTGTGTGTGTGTGTGTGTGTGTGTGTGCGTACTTTTTGAGCAAAGCCATAAGGATATCAGTATTGATGGTCCGCATGTGCGCTTCGTCCAGCAGTACGACGCTGTAGCGTTTCAAGAACTTGTCCCGCAGCAGCTCCCGGAGTAGGATCCCATCCGTCATGTACTTGATGCACGTCAGCGCGTCGTGCGTCTTGTTGTCGTGGCGGATGCTGTAACCCACCTCCCGTCCCAGTTCCACCCCCATCTCCTCAGCCACGCGCTGGGCCAAGCTGCGGGCTGCCAATTGCCGGGGCTGCGTGCAGCCTACGACGCCCTCTGCCCCGTACTTCTCAGCTAGGAACTGAACCGTCTGTGTGGACTTTCCCGAGCCTGTCTCTCCGACGAGGATGACCACCTGGTTTTCGTCCAATTTCTGTAAGAAGGGCTTCTCGAACCGCGCGATCGGCAAGCGCGCACGCTGGTCCAACATGTCCTGGGCGGCATGGTTGGTGTCCATGAGGTTTCTGATATTCTCAAGCGACCTTCTGGACCGCGTCACCAGGAAGACGGCAGGGGGACTTTCCTCATCGGTTCGCTGCAACACCTCACACCGCACCACGCCCGGGAGCTGCCGCGCCTTCACACAACGCGACGCCGCCATGCGCACGGCCAGCGGGGTTACCAGCTCCACAAAGGCGTAATCGTGGTTCAGCGCGGCCATGTACTCGGCGTCCGCACGGCTGCCGCGGTACGTGAGGTGCACATGGAATGTTGGGAATGAATTGAGCCATGCACAGATGCTATCCTTGGGTGAGGAAGCCTGCAACCAGCCATCCTGGGCCTCGCCAGCAATCCCTTCAGTTGGGTGGCCGAGGCTTGCCGCGATCAGCCGAATCTCACCCTCGGCGAGCGAGATGAAGATTGGCTCCGAAGGAGAACACCACAGGTTGTAAACTGCCTGCTGGAACCGAAGCTTCCTCTTATTCGGAAAGAGGTTACTGGGACGGTGCCAAGTGCTGTGAAAGAGAAGCGGATGGCCAGGGGTGACCCACAACCCCGGGCTTGGCTCGCACATGTGGATTTCGTCATCGACAGCAGAACGAGTAACGCGCATCACCTTTGCCGCGCGGCCACTCGCCAGCTCCACCTACGTCGATATGTATACATGCATGTCTGTATGCTTGCATGTATGTCTGGTATGTTTTTATCATTTGGATGCATCTCTGTGCGCATACAGACATGTATGCATGCTGTGATAATCTCTATGTATGTAATTATGTATGTATGTATGTATGTATGTATGTAAGTATGTAAGTGGAAACAATACAACGTGACGCAGCTGCAAGGTAATATATCTATGTATGTATGTATGTATGTATGTATGTATGTATGTGTGTATGCCATTCTGACCCAATCACCCGGCTCCAGATCTCTGAGCGGGACCCAGCCAAACGACCTCTTGGCGACAGGGTTCGGATCAATAACATGGACGCAGACGTTTTCATCAAAGCAAGGCCGCTCAAAGTTCCGGTAGCCTTCCTCCTGTTCTGCCGTCTCGCGCGGTGTATAGGCTTTACGGATCTCTTCTTTGGTCATGCCGAGCCCTTTGCAAGCATGTTGGTGGGCGTTCCACGCGTTGCGCATCTCTGAAGCACTGCTCAGTCTACCCGCCGCTACAAGTTCCCCACGACCAACCGGCAGCCTACACATACAGAAAATATATTTACGGGCTCCGCAGCTACCAGCCCAAAAAATTTGGTAAGTTGTGCTACTTGGTGCCACCCATCACCGCAAAAATTTGTTGTCTCTCCGCTAGTTTATGGCTGAGAGTTTCCCAGTCCTTCAGTACAGTAAAAATCAGCAGTGACCTCAAGCACGTGTAGAGAATGTTATTGTAACCAAAAAGCATGTGTCTTGGCCCATTGAAAAACTTTTGATGAGGGCTTTCAAATGAGTTTCAAACAACACCAGGATCGAGTGAGAATAGATAGATAGATAGATAGATAGATAGATAGATAGATAGATAGATAGATAGATAGATAGATAGATAGATAGACAGATAGATAGATAGATAGATAGATAGATAGATAGATAGATAGATAGATTGATAGATTGATAGATTGATAGATAGATTGATAGATAGCGCTTGAAGTCAACCTTCATTGTACTTTAAAACCAAGAATCTCTCGTATATATGTAGTGTGCGAGTCAATTGCATGTATGTTGCCCAAAGATAGACAGGCAGACATACAGACAGACATTTAAAAAATATATATGCATATGCTACACAGAGACACACAAACATACCAATATATGTATCCAGGCATACACGTATGTAGCATACTATTACCAAGTATGTATGCATGTATGTATGCAGGCATGAGAGATAGATGAATATAGATAGATAGATATAGCTAGATAGATAGATAGATAGATAGATAGATAGATAGATAGATAGATAGATAGATAGATAGATACATGGATAGCTGGATTAGATAGACAGGTAGACATTTATACCCAGCCAGCGTTACGTTGTCCAGGCGATTCTGGATGAAGAGATTGGCAGCGCGGTTCGAACCCCTAGTTAGTGTATGTAATAAATGTGTGTATGCACGTATGTATGTACGTACGTATGTACGTATGTATGTATGTACGTATTTATGTATGTATGTATGTATGTATGTATGTATGTATATATGTATGTATATCACATATGTATGTAGTACATATGTACTATATACTTGCAAACCTACCTTCGTTACTCGTTTGCTCGATTCCAAGATGCATAATATGCATGCATGTAAGTATGTATGCATGGCAGATATATGTATGTATGTATGTATGTGTATGTATGTATGTATGTAGTTATCGCTGTGTTGAGTGAATAGGTTCCAATGCAATGAGTTGCACTTAGTCGTAATTCGTTGTGGTTATTTGAATTTACAACGCCTTGCAGGCCACCCTTCCCTTCCCTTCCCTTCTCTTCCCTTCCCTGCCCTCCCTTCCTTTCCTTCTTTCCTTCCTTCCTTCTTTCCTTCCTTCCTTCCTTCCTTCCTTGTTTCCTTCCTTCCTTCCTCTTTTCCTTCCTAGGCCATGGCGGCTAGTCGCAAAGCGCTCATTGCGTTCAGCTGTGCAGTGAAGATATCATATGCGCATATACATATACATGCACATATACTATACATACATACATACATGCATACACACACACAAACACACAAACACACAAACACACAAACACACAAACACACAAACACACACACATACATACATATATATATATATATATAAGCTTGTATATATATATAGATATATAATATATATATATAATATAATATAATATTATATATATATATATATATATAATAAACGTACCCGCCGCACTTGGGTTTGATGTGACCCAGGCTGTACTTGATTATATTTATATATATATATATAATATATATATATATAATATATATAGAAAATATATATATATATATAACATATATATATATCATATATATATATATATGTAATAAACGTACCCGCCGCACTTGGGTTTGATGTGACCCAGGCTGTACTCGATTTTATATATATATATATATATATATATATATATATATATATATATATATATATATACATATATATGTTACACGTACCCGCCGCACTTGGGTTTGATGTGACCCAGGCTGTACTTGATTATGTATATATTCATATATATATATGTATATATAGACATATTGATATTAATGTCAAAAATCTACGATAGGCCTGAACGACCCATTGCATTTTTGTCCCTGGCGGCCCGACCAGGTAAGAATTGCAGTTTTGTACCCTGCGGACCGGCCGGATAACCATTGCCATTTTGTACCTGCCCGGACTACGCAAAATGGCATTTCCACGCAAAATCGGCAATTATTGCACGGCCGGCCCGATGCAGGAAAAGTGGCATCTGCTATCCACAAGCACAACTTTATCCACAACCACAACTTTTCTCACAACCACAAAGTGGCATTGGTTGCACGGCCGGCCCGATGCAGGAAAAATAGCATTCCATCGGGGAATTTCGGCATTTGGCGCAACATTGCATATTTCGGCCATATCACCTGGTATTATCCAGCTGGTGGCACCTGCCAGAACCCTGCCAGGTAAGAGTATAGCGGAGAGTAACGGACAAGGTGTGGGTTCTGACAAAGTGGCTCCGGTGCCACCTGCCAGAACCATGCCAGGTGGGATTATAGCGGAGCGTAACGGACAAGGTGTGGGTTCTGACAAGGCTCGCCACCGGCTGGAAAAAAGAGGAGGGGGGGGGGGGGGAGGGGGCCCCCGTGCTGTGGCATCAGGGGGCACCACGCCAGAACCCCTCCACGTAAGAGTATAGCGGAGAGTAACGGACGATGTGTGGGTTCTGACACAGTGGCACCCGCCCCTGATGCTACGGCCCCGGGGGACCCCCACCCCTCCACTCTTTTTCCCCCGCGGTGGTGGTGACTGTCAGAACCCCGACACGTATTGTTATAGCGCAGCGTAACTGCCCAGGTGTGGGTTCTGACACAGTGGCTCCGGTGCCACCTGCCAGAACCCTGCCAGGTATGAGTATAGCGGAGCGTAACGGACAAGGTGTGGGTTCTGACACGGTAGCCCCACCACGGAAAAAAAGAGGGGGGGAGGGGGGGGGAGGAGGGGGCCCCCTGTGCCTTGGCATCAGGTGGCACCACACCAGAACACTGCCAGTTATTGTTATAGCGTAGCGTAACGGCTCATGTGTGGGTTCTGACAGCGGCACCGGCCACTGGATTTTTCAGGTGGCTGTCAGAACCTCTGCCAGATAGGATTATTTATATAGTAAATAAAAACTGCTCAGGTGTGGGTTCTGACAGCGGCACCTGCCACCGGATTTTTCAGGTGGCTGGATTAGAGGGAGGGGGAGGGGGCCCCCGCTGCCAGGGTAGTGACAGAGAGGTGGGCGGTGGCACCTGCCAGAACAGTGGATTTTGGGGGGTGGGGTGGGAGGCTGGCAAACCTGGCGGGAGGTGTGGGTTCTGACAAGGCGGTTGGACTGCTTCCCTGTTGTCTCCTGTTGTCTAGTATATATTCGAATAGCCCGCGCCACGAGGAAGCTAATGCTGCAAAAATTACGCAAAACGCTTCAGAATTGGCCGAGATAGAACACTGCCAAGTTTTGGGCGGAAAAAGCACTGATTTTTGCGGTGGGCGGTGGGCGGTGGCGGGGAGGGGTGGCAAAAAGGAAATGAGCAAAATCAGTGTGTGGGATTTTTGGCTTCGCCTTGTAACTGTGACGTGGCGTGAGCACAGGGGAATTTTTGCATCAGAACCCTATGTCTGCTGAACTAGGGAAGTGTGTAGCTGATAGGAATGGTACCCTTGATGTTTTTGAGCATGTTTGCAGGTGTGTGGTGCTGTGTGTATATACATCCTGAAAGGTTGCATTGAAATGAACACGTTCCACTTACACACACACACAAATTGCGTGTAGTTTGGCTGCAAACAGTGACTTGGAAAAGTGGGGGTAGCTCCATTTTTCCGCGACTTTGACCAAGTGGTTGGACAGCGCCCCGAGGGTTCCCATAAAGTTTGAGGGTAGATTTAGATAGCCCACATCAAGACGAATCTAACTCACCAAAAATTTTGAAAGGCCGGCCGAGATTAGTTGCAAACGGTCACTTGGAAAAATGTGGTCAGCCCCATTTTTCCGTGACTTTGACCAAGTGGTTGGACTGCTCCCAGAGGGTCCCCATAAGAATTGAGAGTAGATTTAGATAGCCCGCATCACAAGGAAGCTAGTGCAGCAAAAATCTCGCAAAAATACTCGAGATTGGTTACAAACGGTGACTTGGAAAAATGGGGTCGGCCCCATTTTTCCGTGACTTTGACCAAGTGGGTGGACAGCGCCCCGAGGGTTCCCACAAGATTTGAGGGTAGATTTAGATAGCGCACATCAAGACGAAACTAACGCACCAAAAAATTTTGAAAGGCAATCCAAGATTAGTTGCAAACAGTCACTTTGAAAAATGGGGTCGGCCCCATTTTTCAGTGACTTTGACCAAGTGGTTGGACTGCTCCCAGAGAGCACACATAAGAATCAATGGTAGATTTAGATAGCCCGCATCACAAGGAAGCTAGTGCAGCAAAAATTACACCAAAATACTCAAGATTAGCTTAGATAGATTCGTTTGAAGTTAGGCGTTTTCAGCTTGTATGTGAGGGTGTAATAGCGTACATGACAGTGCTCTGCGTTGCGTATGGCGTGGCCGACCAAGCGAGCGGCAAGGGGGGCAGCCTCTGCGACAGCGGGCCACGGCGAGCGCCAATGGCAGAGGGCGAGCTCGTTTGCCAGGGGGGCGCTGCGTCCGTGGGTATAGCCTGCTCAGCAGGCATGCCCATGTGCCCAGTCGACCGTCCCGGCGACGTTGCACAAACTCTGCCACGGTTCGTGCCAGCGCCCACCTGACTGGACGATGGGAGCGATGGGGAGGACGAGGAAGAGGACATCGACATCGTTACGATCGACACGCCGCTGCCTACAGAGCCGCTACCGCTGCTGACCGCACCCCCGCCCCCTGCGCCCGCGCCGCTACCTACGGAGCCGCTACCGCTGCCGGCCGCGCCCCCCGCGCCCGCCCCGGAGGAGGAGGAGGAGAGGCCCAGCAAGCGGCGCCGACTGCGCTTCACTGGCAAACTCCACCGCTACTGTGAGCTCCAGCGCCCTACCGCAGAGGAGAAGAAGCGATGCAACTGGGACGAGCGCGACGGGGACGCTATCAAGGTGACCTGGGAGGACCTGCAGACCAAGCGCCGCTCATGGAGACTGGAGCCACTGCGCAGCGTGCGGAAGTGGAAAAAGAAGGAAGGCCCCTACGCGCATGCGCACTGGAAGCGGACTATCGAGACGGAGGTCATGGCCAAGGACACTCCGTACAGGCCTGTCGGAGACTCTAGCGCTGTGCCGCGTGCCGGAGCCCGCTCAGCGGGCACGGCCGTGGTACAGCGCTACCGTCTCTACAAGCCGTACGCGTGCCTGGCCATGGCCTTGTTCAACTTGTGCAACGCGCCAAAGCGGTACAAGGAAATGCTACGCTCCGACTTCAAGAAGTCCGTGGATTGCGTCCCCGTGTTCTACGAGTACTTGGACGCATTGGAGAAGCAAGGACAGTCGTTGGCCATCGTCTCGCGCAAGCCCCTGAAGACGCGTGGTACCGCTTGGCTATCCGATAGAGCCGCTCCGCTGGGTATACTCGTCCATGGCGGCCATGCCTACGGTGTCGACCCCGCGAGGCAGTTAGTGTTTGACGGCAAGTCTAAAGTGGCCCGCCCACTGGAGGACCTCGAAGCCTTGGGCATCCATCCCTCCAACACTTGGTACGAGTGGTTGACTGTGACTCTACTCTGAGGCCGGGACTGTGTTAATAAGGGGTTTGTAAACTAATTAAAGTGAGCCGTTCTCGTAATATTGTTAGTAAATGAGCAGATTGGACAATTACGATTGTTTTAATCAATAAGTACAATTTTTACTAGTTAGGAGCAGGAGACTGCATGCGAGCCAGGAAGGGCCACTCGTTAGAAGGTGGCGGCCCTTGGGGAATTGCAGAGAATGAGTTCAGACGGTATGCCACGTGCTCAAACACTGCTTTGAGTCCAGCGTTTAGACGAAGCCCGACAAAGATCCAGTACATGCGCACATACTGGGACAGTAAGACTGTGTTGTCTGCCTGGTAGCCTGGCATAGACTGCAATACATTCGTGTTTGCGCGAGTGTCCCATGTAGAACACATCTGTAGCCAGATCGCAGCCGCCGCCTGCTTGAATACTGGGTCCCCGTAAAGCGCTCGGGCCTCGTCTGAATGTAACATCGTCCAGTGCGCGTGCTCGCGTAATGGGAACTTCGCCTCCATCAGCCTCCCAGGAACCATGAGTTTTGACCCGGTACACGCAGCCAACGCGCCTGTGGCCAAAGGATCATAGTAAGTAGCTGGCTCGAGGTAAGAACAAACTATGCTAGCCATCTCAGGGATCAGGTAAGGTGCCAGTGCAGTTGGGGCCGCGTGCGGAAGAAGCAAGAGTTCAGCGATCTCGCCCGGGGCTGTCCAGTCTCCGATTAAAATGCTGAGGTCGAGCAGAGATAGCGCATCATAAGCACTGGACTGGATACATATCCACGGCCGACATTCAAATGTCACGTCTCGTTTGCTAGGGTCTATGCCTGCTGCAATGAACGCAAATAGTTGTCGCCTACCGTAATTTTCGCCCCACAGATCAGCGTATATCCATTCGGGTAAGTCCAGTTCCGCTTGGTTGGACGGTGGTGCCGCCGACGGCCGCTTCAGTGTGTCCAGGGTGAATGGGGCTCGGACGCTGGGCACGGCGGGCGGGTCGGTCGGACGGGCGAACTCGTCGATGAGCGGCTGACCGGTCAGCCGACGGCGCTTGGCGGTACGGTCGTGTCGGTCGTCTCCTTGTCTGTGCATCTTGGTCGGTACTTGGGTGCTTGGATTGTGAGGCTGGACTGGTAGTCAGTCGCGTGTCCTCGCCCAATGGCACGCGCCCACTGCCTTTTTGTCCCTGGGAGTCGTGATATGGTCGAAATATTTGTGATACGGCGAAAAAGGCAGTGATATGGTACAAAAAGGCAGTAGTGCGGGACAAAAATGCAATGATATGGCTGTAGGTGTATGGCTTGCATCCGGGCCCGGCGCACCGGTGAATTTCTAGAAGACCGTTACTGTCACGTGGGCGGCACCCGTGTCACTCTCAGAAGACTCGAGTCTGCCTTGACTGAAAGTGGTCGCAGCCGGAACGAAGCCATTGCCGAATTTTCCCTACCACATATCGAGGCTGGATTTTCGGAAATTTACCGCGCCGCAGAACCAGTCAAAATTTCTTGGACTGCAAAAAAAATTGCCGCAAAACCCGTCAAAATTTTGCTGTCTCGTTTGAGTGCGTGACCGACCGCCGCATCTTTTTTTGTAGGTGTCTACATGCAGGAACACAAGACGGCCATGCCGCCCGTCACTGCCTCCGATGACGACGACGAAAGCCCCGCCCTGCAGTCCCTGAAAGCCAGAGCGCGGCGCAAGAGAAAGAGAGCACAACAAGCGGCGGCGGCCACGGGCGGCGAAGCGGAAGAGTGCGACAGCGAGCCGCCTAGCCCGGTCCAGGCCGCCAGCGACGACGAGTCGGCCGACGAGAAGGCCGCTCCTACCAGCAAAGACAAGACGAAAAGGGCAGCCGTGTACAGGTTCTACGAGATATTGGACCTGCCCGCCGTCCGCGACCTGTTGGCCGAGCCGCGCCTGGCGCCCGTTCACAAGCAACTGCTGGACTGCATGCAGAAGGAAGTGATTGCGACTGGGGGCTACTGCGTTGACTACCGCTACGGCAAGGGCACCAAGGGCGGCCGGGCCTACGCTACGACTGGGATGCAGAATGCGCCTATCGCCCTGCGCCGCCTGGCCCTGCCTGCGTTCTGCCAGGAGGTCGACATCAACAACAGTGTGCCCGTGTTCTTGTTGTGGCTGGCGGAAAGCCTGGCTAGCGATCCGGCCCCCCTGGCTGCCCTGCGCAAGCTTGTAGAGAATCGGGAAGAGTGCTTGCAGAAGACGGCTGAAGTCTTCGGGAAGTCGAGGGACGGCGCCAAGGAGATACTGCTCAGGATCTTGCACGGCGGGGACCTGGCGGGCCTGCCCCCATTCCGTTTTGCCCGGGAGCTGCGCAACTCGGTCCTGCACGCGATCGCGGTGCTCAAGCCTCACTATAGGAAGGTGTGGGACTACTGCGAGAAGAGGCGCAAGCTGGGCTGGGACCGCGTCAGGCACATCAACTACAAGAACGTCGAGGGGGCGTTCGTGCACTTTGTGACTACTCGCTACGAAGCGAAAGTCATGTCCCGCGCCATGGCCTTCTTCCGGGACAAGGGCTGCGAGACGATCTGCCTGCGCCACGACTCGTTGGTGATCGAGGACAGACAGAACGTGGTGGACGAGGCGATGCTAGGCGAGCTGGCGGAGTTCTGTTCCGCGGTGGACTACGGCGAGACAGAGACGAGGCCCCAGGGACGCAAGGACCTCACGAGGCTGGCCAAGCTCACTAGGCTCGGCTGGAAGCGCAGCTCCATGGTTGCGCAGGACGGCGACCGCGAACAGCTGCTGGAGGCGGAGGACAAGGGCTCGCCGGCGGAGCAGCTGGGCTTTGAGACTGCCTGCATCTACAGGACAGAGGATGATGTGTACGAGAAAGAGTACATGCACCCTATCAGCTTCAGCAAGTTCCGCTACCAGCTGGTGAACGCTATTACGGGGCTAGGCAAGTCGCACGCTTCCAGGAATTCCATCTTGGAGCTGCTGCGGGCGAACCCAGATGCCAGGGTCTGCATCGTGACCGGCCGGCGGACACAGGCGTCCTGCGTCAACGGGGATCTGGCCTCCTTCCTGGACGAGAACGGCATCGAGATTTCTACGCTGGCCAACTACATGAACGCGCCGAAGGACGCTAGTGGCTGCTTGTCCCAGCACAAGCGGATTATCGTGCAATACGAGTCCCTGCACCGTCTGGTAGTCAACCAAGGCAACGCAAGGACGTTGATCAGCTACGACCTGCTCATTCTGGACGAGTTCAGGCTGCTGTCCGACCAGCGGGTCTCGATGCAGACGAACCGCTGGAACCTGCGCGAGAACAACGCCATCTACGAAAAGCTGTGCAAAGAGACCCCGCACGTCCTGGTGATGGACAAGGACTTGGCTTCCGATTCTACGTGCTACGACTTCTTCGTGGGCGCCAACGGGATCGCAAAGCAATCCGAAGTACAGTTCCACGACTACCGCTACGTGCCGCCGCACCTTAGGCGCGATATCAAGGTTGTAGGCAAGCTCGAGGCCTGGCTGGAGAAGCTGCGAACTAACCTGCGAGAAGGGAAAAAGACGCTCGTGCCCTGCCGCTCGAACCGCGAAGCAAGGGCTATCTACGACATGTTCGTGGCGGCCGGCGAAGCTCCGGAGAGGCCAGACGCCAAGGGGAAGAAAGTCGAGACGGGGGAAGACGGCAAGGTCGAGGAGGTAGACCCGATCTGGGCTCGCGGGGCTAGGGTGCGGATCTTGACTGCACAGACTCCCCCGGAGGAGAGCCAGGCGATGATATCCAACATTAACAACTTGTTTAGGCCCTCGGAACCAAGCGACTACACTTCTGGCTGCATCATACTGATCTACACGAGCTCGCTGTGCGTGGCGGCCGACCTACAGGACCCGATCGAGTGTGTGATGCTGCACTGTGCGAACGGGACGAGCATTGCCAGGGGTGGTCCGCCCGCTAGGATCCTGTGGCAGATGGTTATGCGCGCGCGCCGTGTGCGGGATAGGACAGTCTACTGCTACTTTGGCGAGGGGTTCCGGCCGCCGTCCGTGCGCTCCGACAATGCGCCCGTGCGGCCGTGGCAGCACGACGGGGTGTACAAGGAACTGGCCAAGAACTTCAACGAGAAGCGACAGCAGATCCGGAAAGTGACGCTCAGCTCCAATCCCAAAGACAAGGACGCGATATACCTGATGATGGACGTTGGCCTCCGGTGGAAGGACGTCGTCGACGAGAGCGGCCGGAAGCTGTACTCGGTCGAGGTGAATTCCAACCTCGTGGAATGCCTGCTGGCGCGCAAGACGGAAGTGGAGCACAACCGGAACGAGCTCGTGTTCCAGCAGTTTGTGCGCGGGCATGCACTGGTTATGGACGACCCTCCGCCAGAGGAGCAGCTGCGGAAGGCGCTCGACGAGCTGAGGCGGCCGGCCAGCGACCCGGTGGTGGAGTCCAAGCAAGCAGACGAAGAAGACGAGCTGGCCGGGACCCGCGAGACCACCGACGAAGAGCTCCAGTTCGTGCTGTCGCAGCACATCAAGTGGGCGGACCTCGGGAGCACTTTTTATGCTCGGAAGCGCATGCAGGACATCGAGAACATGAAGGGCACTAAGCGGAAATACATACAAGTTGAACTAGTGGTGCTAGAGACGCTGCAGCTCTACCCTGGCTATCTGCACGCTATGCGCGAACAGGCGCTGAGCGGCAAGGCCATCCCCGCGGACGAGCTGCTGGCACAGTACAAGGCCATGCGCAAACAGCGCCGCGCGCTGCGCATGATGCAAGTGGCCCTGTCTCCCGTGGCCGACGCGGTCGAGGCCGACGACAAGGCCCTGTTTAGCGGGTCGAGGGAACAGCGCAAGCAGGTGACTGAGTACGTGAAGCTTGCGACCGTCGCTCACCACGTCATCAGGGAAACTGCTTCCTTGCTTGGCTGCCAGCTGCCCGACCTGCTTTCTCCCGCCCATCAGCTCACCAACGTACAGATCAACAAAACGGGCGGCCGGTTAGCACAGCTCTTCCGGGACTTGGAGATTTCGCAGCGGGATCCCGAAACTACTCGCACGGACCAGCCGCCCGAGAAGGCCGTGATGTGCCTCAAGTCCTTGCTCTCCAAGTTCGGGTTTGAACTAGTTAAGACGGGCTCCAAGCGGCTGCCAAAGAACGCGGATGGTAAGAGGCCTGAGATCGTGTCGTACAAAGTAGTAGCAACCGAGGAGGCAGGTGAACTGAAAGGCTTGCACGTGGGCTTCTGGCAGCCCCCCGCCCGCGAGCCGTGGCAGCCGCCGGCCAGCGTGCAGCAGCCACCGGTCAGCGTGCAGCAGCCGCCTGCCAAGAGGCAAAAGGTTACTAATGACGCGGACGTGTAAAATCAATAAAAAAAGAAACTTGTAACAACTTTTTGGTATTAAAAAAGGAGGTGCCTGACAGAGATTTAGCAACATCAGAGAATTGAACTTTCGACATCAAGGTCTAACGTTTCTGACTGATTGAACTAACATGACAGACACACAAATAAATAAAGAGGACAACTCGCTGCTGTTCTTTGGCGGGTGCCTTCCGGCCAGACTGGCGGTAGCCGGCCTGGCCATCTACAGGCCGCAGCCCTGGATGCAAGCGCTGGCCGCAATTCCCGCTGCTGTTTGGCTGAGCGGAGCGCTTGACGACAAGCAGACCGGGTTTTTCGGTGGAGAGGCGTGGTGGGCAGAACACCGAAAAACACACGGGCTCCTGTGGGCTTCCTATGCCCTCACCGGACGAGGCGAAATTTTAGCGGCTGATGCGGCCTTTGGTGCGTGGGTTGCGGTAGAACACGGAAAAAAAAGTTCTGAGCCAGACTCTGTATAGACTTGGCAAATGCAAGTGACCAAAAGAAATGGAACTACGCAGGCCATTTCGTTCGATAAAATACTGGAAAGAGTTGCTGGCCTGTCAAAAGATCTGCATGCATGCGACCCCGTCCTTGTGTCCCAAAAGGTCGTGGCGGGCCTGTACGACCTCGTCAGCACGAGCGAACTCGACTCGCTGGCCGCGTCAACGTGTGCGTCGCTCGCGATTTCTCATCCGGCGTACGGAGAGCTGGGTGGTCGTCTCCTCGCCTCCAACCACTCCAAGCAGTGCCCGCCGACCTTCAGCGCGGCCATGGAAAAGCTTAGGTGGGGCATGGAACCGGGCTATTCAATTTTTGTAGACCAGAACGCCGGGCAGCTCAACGCCATGATCGAGGCCCGCCGAGACATGCTGTATGACTATTTCGGGTATTCGACCCTGCTGAAATCTTACCTGCTCAAAGACAGCCAGGGCCGCGCGTGCGAGACGGCACAGTACCTCTGGCTTAGAGTTAGTACCAACTTACACCGCCGCGAGTCCAAAGAGCCATTGAAACTCATCAAAGAAACTTATGACCTCATGTCATTGCAATTCTATACTCACGCGAGTCCAACCTTATTTAACAGCGGGCTGAGAAGAGCGGGCCAGCTTTCTAGCTGCTTTTTGCTTCCGGTTAAGGGTGACTCGCTGAGCGAGATCTATGACACTATCAAAGATGTTGCTCTTATCAGCAAGGGGGGCGGCGGTATTGGTCTGCACCTCGGCTGTGTGAGGGCCAAGGGGTCCTTGATACGCAGCACGGGCGGGCACAGCGACGGTGTGATTCCGTTGTGTAAAGTGCTAAACGAGACCGCCCGCTACGCAAATCAGGCCGGGAAGCGAAAGGGGGCAATCGCGGTCTACCTGCCTGTACATCACCCCGACGTGTTTGAATGGCTCGAGCTTAAAAAGACCACCGGCTCCGAAGAATTGCGTGCCCGAGACTTGTTTTTAGGGCTGACGGTACCAGATCTATTCATGGAGCGTGTAGAGCGGGATGAAATCTGGAGCCTTTTTTGCCCGGACGAGATTGGCGTAGGTGATCTAGATGCTCTCTACGGCAAGGAGTTCGAGTCTCAGTACAAGCGGGCCGAGAGGCTGGGCCTGGCGAGACGTAACGTCAAGGCTCGTGAGCTCTGGAGTGCCGTCTGCCGTGCACAGATCGAGTCGGGCGGAGTCCCCTACGTTC
>WBZZ01004894.1:15000-32500 GCA_019918135.1 Paulinella micropora
GACGCGGTCCGCCACCATGTCGTGGTTGTAAGGTAAACCGAAACAATTGGACTACGTCTTTCACGGGCCACCCTGGCTTTTCACCGCAAAATACAGTATCTAAGAAGGTGGACGTGGAAGGAGTCGCCCGAATCTTTCAGTCTACCTCAATCCTATGGGGTATCCCATGCGAGCTTCACAGAAAAATCCCTCTATTTTTTCAACTATTGCTTCATCAACGACACAGCTAAATCCTTTCCCTGTGTCTGTTGGTATGTAATATATGTATGAGAGAGAGAGAGAGAGAGAGAGAGAGAGGGAGAGATGGAGAGATGGAGAGTTGCAGGGATGGAGAGATGCAATATACTGTACGCTTAATTTTGATCTGTATTCGTATATCGTATATAGTCATTGTTACTGCTCACATTTGTTGCACGAGCATCCAAATCAAGCTGATTGTTTTCTTAGCTTGAATGTATTATTGAGGACACTTACGTGGCGACCTAGGCTAACTGTTAAGGTGGACAGTCAAGTGATATCACTGTGGACATTCAAACGGCAAAACATTCCAACTTTGACCTCATCTTTCTCAATCAATATTTGAGATACGGAAATGCAGCGCACACCGTTGGAAAGCTCTTGTCCTAAGCTTTCCAATGCTGGCTTCAGATCTGTCGTATCACTTAGATTGAAGGAGAACGATGAGGTCAAAGTTGGATAGTTTGCCAGTTGAATGTCCACAGTAGTATCAACCTCCGACGTTGATCTCATGGTTTCTCTATCCATGGTAAGTGAGACGACCGTGCTGAAGCTGAAGCCCTCATTCGAAAGCTGAAGCAAAGAGTTTTTTCCATGATGTGTTCTGCATGGTCCGTATCTCAATGTTGACTGAGAATAGCTTTTTCAATGTTTTGCTCTGCATGGTCCGTATCTCAATGTTGACTGAGAAGAATGCAATGAAAGTTGGGCTGTTTTGCCTCGTGAGTGTCGCCAGTAATATGAATTCATGTTTCTCAGAGTCCATCAATGTTTGGGATATGAATATGCTGAGTGCATCATGTAAAAGCCCTTGCCTTGAGCTTTTCAATGGCGGCGTTAGCATGGTCACAGCTCTACTAGTGACAGAGAAAGCTTAGCTCGAAACTTGGCGGTTTTCCTTAGTAATATGGAGGTTCCTCAGGCTGTGGCCGGAAAAAAATAGCTTTTGAAGAACGTGATGATAATCTTCATATCTTAATTTTTTGTTTTGAACTACTTAGTAGTCAGTATTGAAAAAGTTAGTTCAGAATACATGCAATATTAACCTGGAAGTTTTTGAATGAACTTGAAGACAAAGGGAAAGTTAGTTTGATATTATGTATATTTGATAATTATAACTGATTTTGTTAATTATTATTACACGTAATAAAGTTGTATTAATATCGATGTTTAATTTTGAGAGTTATTATAATTCACATAAAATTTAAAAAAAAAAAAAAAAAAAAAAAAAAAAAAAAAAAAAACAGCGTATTTTCTTATTAAACATGTTTGCGTAAAGAAACCCAGCCGCTAAGAGCTGAAGCGGCATGAACTTGAGCTGCCAAAAAAAAAAAAGATCTTATGACGAAATTTTCACCTAACGCACTGGCATTTGTTTTTTCGTGACATTAATCATTATTAATATGAATAAAGTGATAATATTATTAATAATACGTTCCAAGTTATTAATATCATAGCATATTGTAATAGTGAGAAATAAAGTTTTGAATCATCCCAAAACAACTTGAATCATCTTTTTTAAAAAAATATATGTTACAAATTTGAAAAACCTAAAGTGAAAAAACTTGAAAAAAATTTGAATTTAAATTGACTTAGGAAGTTGACTAGCTGATGCCGAGGGTTGTTTATTAATATTATTTAATAACAAAATGCTTAACCAGAAAACGTGAAAGATCAAAGGACCGATCGTTCGACCCTCGCTCCCTTTCTTGCTTGAAAGACAATCGTATGCCTTTGTTGTGAGGATTGCTGTGCTCGCTTTTGAGAAGCGGTTTTGGTGGTATGCCACTGCGTGGAAATTGCCAATTGTATGCCTTCAGCCACTCTTTTTCACAGAAGCGTAATCCGACCCGGCCGGTTCGTTACAGTAACAGATTGTCAGCAAAAATACGTAAATAGCGTAAAAATTGTAAAAAAACAAGTTGGAAAATAATGAATTATACTTAATGACTTGAATAATAATAATAATAATAATAATAATAATAGTGTATCTCCTGCCAATTGCTGAGCCAAAAGGCCATGTGCATCCAGTCCTCCATTCCATAAGGAAAGTCTCCACACCAATCGGTGGAATAAAGGAAGTGACGGCATAGAACATTACTCTAGGAGCTTTATACCAATCAGCCCATGGAAAGGACCGATGGCCTATGTACTCCCTAATAATAATAATAATAATAATAATAATAATAATAATAATAATAATAATAATAATAATAATAATAATAATAGTAATGGTAATCACAAAGTAATAGTAATCATAATAATAATAATAATAATTTTACTATATCTGAGGCGTACTGATGCAGCTAATGGCATATCCTCAACGGACATAAGCCTACAATACCCTTGTTCGAGGTCCTCCACCCCCCCGTGTCAGTCTCTCGCCTGATGATCGGGGCCACCGATGGAGCTCCTGAGGGCAAGACTGCACTAAGCCGAGGTTATTCCGCAGTCCCAGCAACCTCTTGCAAGACGTCACCGAATGTGCAAGTGCATACACCAAGCGCGGTTGCTAGAGCTGCCTCGAAACCCCACCCATAACAATCTGGTGTCTGCTGGGTCCTGGGCTATCAACCAGCATATGCGGAGTTTAAGATCTTTTACGCGCGCAACGACCCTCCTCCCCAGCATCTACCACCAAAGGGTTATGAGTTGGCGTCACAGTTTAACGCCTTGAGGCCATTGGGCTGAATAATAATAATAATAATCATAATAATATTGCTGTTGACATTCAAGACAACAAAAAAAATTGATTTTTCTGTTTTGGTTGGAATTTCAGTTTTGGTTGGAATTTTGATTTTGGGTGAAAATTTGAATTTTTCAAATTAACTGCTATATTCGTCCGCAAAATATCGTAAATTTTCGCGAAATGTTACCGTTAAATTTGAAAATTTGAATTTTTGTCACAAAAATAAAAAACTGTCACAAAAATGAAAATCTGACACAAAAATGAAAAACTAATTTTTGTTGTTGTCTTGAATGTCAACAGCAATAATAGTAAATAATAATAGTAATAATAATAATAATAATAATAATAATAATAATAATAATAATAATAATCGTAAATGAATACAATAATAATAATGATAATAATAATAATAATAATAAAATATGAGGGAAGAGAAATATCCCATTAAAACGTATCAAAAAACTATGGTGAAGGAAACGAAGAGAGACAGAAAAAGAAAAGGCAAGAGGGAGAAGAGAAAGAAAAAAGAAACCTAACTAACCAACAAGAGGAAAAAAGTAGAAGTTGAAGTCCCATAATCGTATCGCCTCGCGGTTGCTAAGAGACCTCCATTCTCGCTTCATCGTAGTATGGCTTTAGTTCGGACTCCGATGAATAGCTAGTCGAGTGGCTAAATTGACGGGCCCCAGGAATCATATCCTGAGGCCAAGGGAAAAGGGAAACCAAACTTCTGACATGCTAACCCCACCCTTTGACGTTGTACATATATCGAGAGTATCAATGCTAGATGCAGGATCGGATAAGTCACGACCCAGGCGAGCTAGTTAGGAAACTTTGGACCCACAACCATCTTACGCGGAAAGATGTGTTCTCCATCCATTCTGGCCATTGGGTTGAAGTTCTAAATAACGTCCGTATCTGTGACCAAACATCCGTGTGGGAGATCATCCTAGACAAGGCTATTTCGAATACGTTTCGAGATTATCTGGTTTCCACAAAAAGGCGTAAGATGGATTCAGCTAGTATCGTCTGGTTTGAGCTTTGAGCATCAAAGAGGGTAAACATTCCGATAAGGGTTCCGATTAGGATCTCGCGTCTCATGAACGTATCCATTGGCGGTAAGCGAGGAAATCTGGTTCTGTTTTCCGTCATCATGTGGACCCAATTCTTGAAATGGGGACGGGACAAATATGTCTCATGGACATCGACAGGGATAATGAGATCGTAACCTGCGAAGACAATAGAATAGTGTCCGCTATCCGGGGAAATCGGATCTTCTTCGAGCTCTAATCCTCCCGTGTAGAGCTGGTCGTCGGGTTGGCATTTCTTGTCGCCCGATCGCCGGATTAGTGAGAGTAGAAGGTTGACAATCGGATGCTCAACCGGGAGTGCAGTCATAAGCAGGAGGTCATCCACTTGGCGGATGCCATATATGGCCGGTCGCAGGAGCCGAGGGATCCGAGTGGTTAATATCGCGATGTGCTCGTCAACCATACACTTCAAAACCGCTAATTGGCCAGAGAGGTATCTGCCGATAGGGCAGCAGTGGAGTTGGGTAAAGACAGAGTCACCCATCGAGAAATATGTATGCGTAAGATCCAGGCGAACGATCTTAGTAATGTCCTCGAACGAGAAAAAATAAAAATCTCCGGTTGCGTTCCCTCGTTTCCATCCCACTTCAAAACGTATTTTTTTATCGGTGCCAGCCCATGCTTGTTTCGAGACTTGGAAAACATCGCAGTACGTAGCGGATCGTTTACTCTCCATCGTGTAGAGTTTCATGGCAGTGAGAGCAAAGAGGAGCGAGTGAATAACTGACTCGTGCGATAGCCACGTGAAGATCTGTTTCACGTCAAATTGGAAGACTGATATACGGCTGTTATTATCGAAGTCGCGGAAGCGGGTGGTAGCGCGATTAAAATGATATTTATCGTAGTTTTGATAGGTCGGGGAGATTGAAATGTAGTAGGACTCCGTCGAGTTGAAGGATGATAAACTGCAAGACTCGGCTAAGGTTCCGAAGTACGTTACGCCATAGCGAGCGTTTTTGATTACATACGAGACGGGTCTTCTCAATCAGGGAATTGTCTTTAGGGAAGACTATAGCGCTGTGAATTTTGGATCGTTTGCGGTTGAGGCGACCAAACGTTCTAGGTCGTAAGACTTGTATAAGTCAATAAATTCATCACGAAGACTGGCTGAGGTAGCTGGGGATCTCGCAAACGCGGGGCAATCCACGACTAATTTCCACATACGGTGATACGTTAATACGGGACATTCTACCCATAGAGAGTTGCCATTCTTATCCAACGATTGGGTTATTAGCGGTCGCAAGTAATCTCGACAGAGGGGTAACTGATCCATCGTGACGGTTGCCCCGTCGTTACCTTGGCATCCAGTTATGGCGTTGTGAACGGACCGGAGGAGGTAGTCAACCTCGCTATGTGTTGCTCCAGTGACTCGAAGTCGAGCTCTCAAGATGCATCGGTGGGAGTGGAGGAGTTCGGCTGTACTCCGGGGCAGGCGCTGTGTTCGTTCCAGTGACGATTCGTTGCGGGTTTGAATGCCAAGTACTCTATCAATTCCTGTTAAAAAACTGAAAATGGCCTTACACACGATGATCTCTATGCTGGCCTTCGCAGGCGTTGGTGACCATGCGCTACTTAGTTGTCCGATGACACCTGGGAGACCGGGCATGTCAGACATCCTACTGGAGAAATGGGGGGCTGCTACTAGATGCAGACCCGCTCGGCGGCCATATTTTTGGACAGTGATGAGTTCGCGGTGGCTAGAGTCGTCCTTGGCTTCTCTAATCTTTCCGCATACCCAAGGATATACAAGTTGTGGCCGCTGGCCAAGCAACACTGACATCCCTGTACATGTGTATGTGTCCACGCGCCATATCTATTAATTTCATTGATTTTAGCATTCGTGGCTGGCTCGAGGGACTACGCGCTCATCCAGCCAGACGTGCGCTCCTGGTGGATGCAAAAGATCGCGACTACAAGAAAGCTGAGGCAATGCGGGTCCCTGGTTATGTGTCCATTCGAGATCGGCCGTTGGAGAGTATTGGAGACGCCATCGACAGCCCTAGATATGAGGATTATTTGAAGAATTTGCCTCTAGAGGCAAAGGTAGTGACTTAGTCTGTGATTAAATATTATTCCCCTATGCCCCGCGTTCTGCAATAAGCTACCCCTCATACCTCGCCTCGCATACCCCTCTCATACCCCGCCTGTCATACCCCTCTCATACCCTTGTACCATACCCCTGTCTCTCATACCCCGCCTCTCATACCCCTGTCCCATTATGTAACCCCTGTCTCATACCCCTGTCCCATACCCCGCCGCTCATACCGCTGTCCCATACCCCTGTCCCATACCCCTGTCTCATACCCCGCCTCTCTACGTATACCCCTGTCCCATACTCCTGTCCCATACCCCGTTGCTCATACCCCTGTTCCATACCCCTGTCCCATACCCCTGTCTCATACCCCGCCTCTCTACGTATACCCCTGTTCCATACCCCGTTTCTCATATCCCTGTCCCATACTCCTGTCTCATACCCATGTTCCATACCCCTGCCATACCCCGCCTCTCATACCCCTGTCCCATACCCCGTTTCTCATACCCCTGTCCCATACCCCGTTTGTCATACCCCTGTCCCATACCCCTGTCTCATACCCCGCCTCTCATACGTATACCCCTGTCCCATACCCCGTTTCTCATACCCCTGTCTCATACCCCTGTCCCATACCCCTGTCCCATACCCGCCTCTCATACCCCTGCCCCATACCCCTGTCTCATACCCCTGTTCCATACCCCTGTCCCATACCCCTGTCCCATACCCCGCCTCTACGTATACCCCTGTCCCATACCCCGTTTCTCATACCCCTGTCCCATACCCCTGTCTCATACCCCTGTCTTATACCCCTGTCTCATACCCCGCCTCTCATACCCCTGTCCCATATGATGTCGATAAAGATGTATGTATGTATGTATGTATGTATGTATGTATGTATGTATGTATGTAGCGTAAGACACTATAGCTAGCTGCCAGTGTCGAACCGGGACCTGTCATTGATGTAGATAAAGATGTATGTATGATACCCGGGTATGATACCCCTGTCCCATACCCGGGTATGATACCCCTGTCATACCCCACCTCTCTCTCTCTCTCTCTCGTTCTCAAAAAGTTACAAATATTAATAGTAAACGTTTTTTTTACTTATTACTTTTTTTAAAATATTCATATTCCCATTGAAAATTGTATGTAGGATGTGAAAAACTGGCTGTCGATTTGTTGGTCATGGGATGCGTCGCCGATACAGAAGGGTAAGCGTGCTCAAAAAAATTCACAGACACTAACTACTGGTAGAGTAATGGAATTTGAACAACAACATAGAAATAGAAAATGGAACACTGAAATTTTTGATATTTTGCCGTACGGTGAAAAGCCAAGTAATTCGCTGCCATGGTGCGAAGCGACTTTCACTGAACTTGTAGAACAGAAAGTGCACATTTACTCTATATGTGCCGACACGCCAGCTATGTGTGACATTATGTGTCATATCGGCCCCAAAAGTGTACGAGGCTGCCCTTACAGTTGGTGCAGAGGAAAGCAAATAGATGGAGATAAGAAACGTGTTAGTTGGCTCGTTGCCGAACCCCCGTGTAGGAGAAAAACAACAGATGAGTATGAGCTGTTTGGCGCTGGAGCTGACGCGCGTGGGGATGAAATAAACGGATTTACAGGGAGAAGTCCACTGCTTTCATAGGAACGCTCCTGTTTACGAAGATGTGATGCAGATTTCGCGCATAGCATTGGGTATGGTATTGTTTTGCGTTATATGTGGCCCTTGTTCAAAGGAATAAGAAGTATATCGATTCAACCTTTTAAAGAATGCAAAAATAAACCCAGAACACCAGCAGAGAAAAGAAATGAAGAAGAGAGACAGGAAAAATATGAGATAGATAAAGCAATCAAATTAAGATACAAGGCTAAACATAATCTGTTCAAGATAAAACAAAAACATTGGAAGGCAATTGATGAGAGGTGGTTAAGGTTTTGTGCAGAATCTGGTTATTTAACAACTGCTGTGCCTTTTGGTGATCCCAAGTCGAAGAGCACCAAAAGTCGCATGACTATGCACGAGTGCATAAAGTACGCAGTTAATTGCTACAGCGATGCGAAAGATATAGGTATCATACCCCTCCCATACCCCTCCCATACCCCTCTCATACCCCTCATTTTCTTTGATGGTTTGCAGGCGGATTTAACAGGTGGAGCTTATGACACATGGGCAGCGTTGTGTGAGCTTTTTGGTGCTATGGATCCTGACAGTAAGTTCGGTAGTGAAGGCTCCATAATGATAACAGGTCAGTATGTAGAGGATTGAAGGTGGAAAGAGATGTACGCAGGCTAGTACTAGCTAACTTACCTCCAACTGATCATGCATATGTTTCCATGCAGTTGAGCATATCATTGCAACTATGAAAGAGATAGGTAGCCTACGCAATATATGGACTATGCCTGGCGAACGCACTATGGGAGGGCAGGTGCGGCAGATACATAGCAAATCTAATCCTACCGCTAATCTAGCTGCAGTCGTATCTCAAAACGCGAACTCAAGAGCACAAGCAGGGTTTGTGCAGCTTGGTAACGACTTTCTAGATAGGATGGAAAGTGTTCCAAATCTTTCCAAAACTGTAGAAAAAATTAAAGAATTATGATATTAACATAATTATAATTTAATATTAATATTAAATTAATTGAAAATATAGAAAGGTATAATATCATACCCCTCTCATACCCCTCCCATACCCCTCATCATTATTATTGTATTATAATATTTTTACGCAACCATTGTTTTAATAGAATACTTACCACTCATTATTATTATTATTATTATTATTATTATTATTATTTATTATTATTATTATTATTATTATTATTATTATTATTATTATTATTATTATTATTATATTATTATTATTATTATTATTATTATTATTATATTATTATTATTATTATTATTATTATTATTATTATTATTATTATTATTATTATTATTATTATTATTATTATTATTATTATTATTGTTATTATTCACCTGATGATAAAAACTTAGTCACGCTTGTTTATCAGAGCTCCAGCCCAATGGCCTTACGGCGTTAAACTGTGATGCCAACTCAAAACCATTTGGTGGATGATGCTGGGGAGGAGGGTCGTTGGGCGCCTGTCGAAGATCTTAAACTCCGCTATGCCGGTTAATAGCCCGTGGACCCAGCGGATACCAAATTGTTATGGGTGGGGTTTTGAGGTAGTTCTAGCAACCATGCTTGGTGTACGCACTTGCACATTCGGCAACGTTTTGCAAGAGGTTGTTGGGACTGCGGAATAACCTCGGCTTAGTGTAGTCAATGCCCTCAGGAGCTCCATCGGTGGCCCCTATAATCAGTCGAGAGACTGACTAGGTGGGGATGGAGAACCTCGAGCAAGGGCATGGAGGCTCATGTCCGGAAACGGATCGTGCCATCAGCTGCATCAGTATGCCTCAGAGGAAGTATATTGTTATTATTATTATTATTATTATTATTATTATTATTATTATTATTATTATTATTATTATTATTATTATTATTATTATTATTATTATATTATTATTATTATTATCAAGTTATTATTATTATTATTATTATTATTATTATTATTATTATTATTATTATTATTATTATTATTATTATTATTATTATATTATTATTATTATTATTATTATTATTATTATTATTATTTATACAAACACTCTAGTAATAAAATACTTACCACTCCTAGAAGCCGAGTATGAAGCAGAAGAGATGGAACTAAAGTGCTATCAAATATGTATATTAATAAAAGCGGTACACAACTTATCATTAAAATTATCATCGTCATTATCTCAGTTTATCATTATTAAGATATATTACAACTTCATATATATCATCTTATGAGTATTCAATTCTATCTAAGTCTCTCTCCTAGGCTCTCTCTCTCTCTCTCTGGCTCTCTCTCTCTTTCAAGATGCAGTTTGGTAACGACTTTCTAGGTAGAATGGAAAGTGTTCCAAATCTTTCCAAAACTGTAAAATTAATTGAAGATATAGGTATTAATATCATACCCATCTCATACCCCTCCTCCTAACCCTTCCCATATCCCTCATCATTATTATTATATTGTATTATTATTTACGCAAGCACGGTTTTACTGAATAGAATACTTGTCACTCATTATTATTATTATTATCATTATTATCATTATTATTATTATTACTATTATTATCATTATTATCATTATTATTATTATTATTATCATCATTATTATTATTATTATTATTATTATTATTATTATTATTATTATTATTATTATTATTATTATGGAGGGGTGCACAGTATGGCACCTCACGGGAAGAGGAGGTGGTTGGGCCTCTTCCCACTGGTTTCGAGGCTATGTCGTTGTGTTGGCTCCGAGGCTATGTTGTTGTGTTGGTTCCGAGGCTATGTTGTTGTGTTGGTTCCGAGGCTCTGTTGTTGTGTGGGTTCCGAGGCTATGTCGATGTGGGTTCCGAGGCTATGTTGTTGCGTTGGTTCCGAGGCCATGTCGTTGTGTTGTTTTTTATAAGACATACACTACGTGGGATCAAAGGGGTATTTACATTCCGCGATCTAGGGGTGGTGACGGGTTTCGAGGCGTCCCAGATACTTACCACAAAACGTCCTCATGCGCTGGCAGACCGCATGAAATGTCTGCTACCCCTGTGAGTACCTCCATGCGGGACCTACCCAGTCTCGTGGAGCTCTCACGCGGGGAAGATCAATCATTTGTAGTTGATTTCCTGCAAGGTACCCGACACTGTGCGGGTAGTAGGGACTTCCTTTTGGGGCCTCCTATGCAGGATGGTTAGAGTCACTCTTCCCTCCCCAACATACTCACTGTAGTCCCTGTTGGGTCGAGGGATGGAGGCGCATGGCCCTCGGGCTCAGCCATGACAGATCAATATATATTATAATTATTATCATAGTATTATTGTAGTATTACTGTTATTATTATAACTTATTAATATCATCATTATTATTATTATTATTATTATTATTATTATTATTATTATTATTATTATTATTATTAATATTATTATTAATATTATTATTGATATTATTATTGATATTATTATTAATATTATTATTAATATCATTATCATTTTTTACACAAACACTATAGTAATAAAATACTTACCACTCGTAGAAGCTGAGTATGAAGCAGAAGAGATCAGCAATGATCAGTGGCAATGGAGTGGTATCAAAGATGCATTAATGTAAAAGAGGGAAACAACTTATTATTAAAATAATCATCATCATTATCTCAGTTTATTATATCATTATTGATACCCCTGTCCCATACCCCTGTCTCATATCATTGTCTCATATCCCTGTCCCATACCTGTCTCATACCCGAGGTATGATACCCCTGTCCCATACCCCTGTCTCATACCCGGGGTATGATACCCCTGTGCCAAACGATGACCCCCCCCCCCTACTCGGGTATGATACCCCTGTTTCATACCTCTGTCCAATACATCGGGGGGGGGGGATATTTGGGGGGGGGGGGGGTATGATGGGTATGAGGGGGTATGAGGGGGGTATGCATACCCCAGGGTATCATACCCGGGTATCATACCCGGGTATCGTTTGGCTGTGGAATTGAAGGAAGCATACAATAAGCATTTTCCAGAAGCAAATGCCTCCAGCTTCCAAGAAAGACTTCTCATTGCTTCAATATCATGTTATGCATATATTGATCGTCGGTTTTATGCTTAACCTTACGGAATGATACCGCATTTTGGCAGATAATACTATCAGCATCGGTTTTATTTTTGAGCCGTCCACGCAATTTATTCCAATGTAGACTTTCATGTGGGAACCAAGGGAAAAGCTTTTGATGTGTTCCAAGAGCCTGATTTTTCAGTAGCATAATCAATTTTATGTTTCTGCTTGTTTTAGAGCGTTTTCAAACCACCTAATGACATCGCAATGATCAAATATTCCGAAATTAACTAAGACTGCTCTTGGGAAAAATCTCCTTAATAATAAGATCTCTTCATGCTGTTGAGAAACATCTTACATAACCACCTCATAGCAAACCATGGCTTTCTGTATCACCTTTAAACATCTTTTTGTAATTGATTTCGATGTATTAGTGGTTCGGCCTTGCTGTGATAGGTTACTTACGTCCTTGTCTTGAAATTCACTATTTTTGCTAGGCTGAGCCACCTCAAGTCAAGTGCCACAGGACAGCCTTGCTGACTTTTTATATAGCTGCGCTTGTTTTTCCAGCTTTATCCATTGCTCTAGTCTGTGTTTTTAGCAGCAAATCACTCATGATCATGAGACAGCAGAGCGTTGATCAACAGGGCCGCTGCTTGAAGCATGATTTTGAAATATGACCGTTACGTTTTCAATCAGCAAGAAAAAGTAGTAAATGACCGCTTAGCTATCTGTATTTAGTAAGATGTTAAAACCTTGATACTTGCGCTTCGATAAATACTTTCAACATCCTCATCCAATGATCAACAGCTTCATCTCACGATCTAAAATATGAAAAATCGCTTTTTCAGACCCTAAACTTGCCCAAAACAAGGCTCGCTCACGACACAGAAATGCTGCATTGACTTGAAATTATTGTAGTGTTTCACTCTTCTCCAGATCCCAGCCGATCTGGCTAGCCCACCGCCGCTCCCGGCCGCTTCCGTCCGGCTACATACCGATCGTGTTTCTGCCATCCTCACAGGCCAACTTTCAAAAAAGCCTAAATTCAAGAAATGACTGTTTTTTTTACGTACAGACCGGAGTTTTCACTCTCTTACTTTTAGCACCGCACGCAAGGCCTAAATACTTTTATTTAATTTCCAGTGGGTCGATTTTAGTCATGTACATCCCTAAGATGCTGTTGTAAGTCTTGACTACCCTAATGTGAGGAAATTACCAACCGGCATTCAAATGAATACACACACGGCTGTCATTTGATCTCAAAATACTTCCGAGAACAGGGAAAGTATCAAAAGACGCGGGCCCGGGGATGGTCAATTCCTGTTGATTTAGTACACTTGCTTGACAAACTACTTGTCCCTTGCGAAACAATACAAATTCTGAGAACTAACGAGAATATTTCAAGTGTTATAACAAAGAAAACGGCTAACTAGGGGGGGTCACTTTTTCCGAAAATTTTCAAGACATTATGTCAATTTCTCCCAAACTAACAGGAGCTTATTTATATTGCTTCCACTGTTTGTAGAAAGAATAGGAATGATAACAAAAAGTGTTTTTATTAATATTAAATCACTTTAACTTAAAAAAGACTGATTTTTGACCGGTCCGAAACCATGTTTTACGATGATTTTTCTATGTTTTTTTTGTGTCTGCAATCAGAATATAACAGCGTGCCGTTGCGATAACAAAGGAAACCAGCTTTATTTATCATTATAGCATTATTTCACTTTATTTTCCTCACTTCTACTCACAAATTAGCTTGCGGACTTAGTTTTTTTTAGGTAGGGGGACGTGTCGGTAGGGTAGGGGTAGGGGCGGAGGTGAGGAATCGATGTAAGTCCGATGTGATGCACCTGTTCTTATTAGCTTTATGATTATTACTGCTACTATTACCATATCATTATTATATTATTGTTTAATTTCCTTAGAAAGATGCTTTTAGAAGGGTGAGAGATGAAGGGGGTGGAGTGTGGGTGGGTGTGTGGGGTGAATATAGGGATTGTCAGTGAGGACGTGACAGCAACTAGGTTCATACAAAACAGATGCAATCAAAATGCTTTTCTTTAATAGTAGCTACCTTATATGCTCTACAATCAGATCAATTTCAAATCAAACGAAAAAGTGAACGATGACCCAAGCGCCTGTTCAGATACCTAAATAAACACGCGAAACATATTCAGACGCACGATTGCAGGCGGATGTACATAAAAACTTCCACGTTTGTACATTGGAGGATTTCTACAGGAGCGGCAGATCCGAATCTGAGCTCGTTGATTGGTCGCTCGTTGATTGATCATCTCACGAGCAGATGCCACACCTGTCGCCTCCCTCCTCGTTTTCATAGTGGCAGATGGTGCATTCCCACGGTTCCGGACCAGGAACTCGACGGCGCCTGCGCCGCGATGGCTCTGTCTCTGATTCGCGCGGTTCACGTGCGCGCTTGCGATAGACTCCTCGTCCCCTTTGCGCATTAGCAGCCCTGCGTTTGCGGCGACGTCCCCGACCTGCTCGACGACCGCGAGCGCCACTACCAATGCCATTCGCTACCCCAGCTACTACCAACACAATGTAATCATCATGCAGCTACGATACATAGCAGAGCATACAATTATACTAGCTATGAGAAATGAAAATCGACCATCTCCGTCTGAATCCGAAGCATGCTGAGGTGCTGGAGCTGCAGCATCAGCAGAGAGCTCATCCTGGAGGCCGCAATCACAAACCTGAAAATGGCTCCATGCCACGTCGATAAGCTGAGCCTTTTTGAATTGTTTGCGATCTCCGTCTTGGGTGGATACGCCATGCATTCGAAGCCAATACTTGAGCTCCTTTATCACCATTTGGCTCGCCGCAAAGGCTTCCTTGTCTGCTGCTTCGCTAAGAAGTAGCGACACCTTACGCCACGGTGCTGAGGCAAAGTTGAAAGCCACATCCTGTGCAAACTTCTCCTCTGCAGTGAGCTCCATCGCGCCGACCCACTTTGGATGTGCAGGCGCCTCTCTGTCGTTGCAAAAGTAAGTTCGCGGTAACGACATTAACTCTTCCTGTGTCAGCCGCGTGAGACCTTCCATCTTTTCTTTACGATTGGGCTGCAACTCCCAAAAGTTGACAGGAAGTTCGTCGATGAGGCGAAATTCTACTCTCCACTCCGTCCCCTTCGCGTCAGTGCAGGACATGTGTGCTGGACGGCCGGGCAATCCACCGTCCATGTACTCACCGTCGAATTCAATTCTGGTGAGATTCTTACCCGCAAGCATCTCCTCGATCCATGCCTTTTCATCCTCACCACAGTATTTGGATGCCAGATACCGAATATCTTTTTTGAGTCGGGGATTGACAAAGTGGCCGACAGGGAGCTTCAGTGGAAGGTCAGTCTCTGAAAGAAAAAAACACACAGAATAAGGAGAATTAGTATGTTACAGTAATATTAACGTTGTCTATGAACAACACAGCCAAGGAAAAGAAATGATAAAAATTGACCTGGACGCTTGACGAACAGTTGAAGTGGCGCCCCTTTCACGTTGTCGTGCTCCCCGTGCCACTCCTTTTAGGCATCCCCCCATGTCTTGATCTCCGCAGTCGAAAGCGCTCCCGGCTCCAGCTTCTTGATTCGGTATGCCAACGGCCTGCTGTAGTGCTTGATGTGCTTGTTCATGCAGGGACTGTAATGAGTTTGCCAGTCGTAGTTGCAGCCGAGAATCAACAGCACGTAGCGATCTCGCTTGGTTTTGAAGGCCAACATGGCCTTGAAGAGAGCTTGGGCGATGTTGGTAACGAAGAACGAGCTTTTCAAACCAATGTCTATCACCCTGAAGTCTTGGTCGTCGCCGTCGTGACCGTGCCCTGGAGGCTTTCGATGAGTCTGGACTTCTCCCCTGACATCTCTGTCGACAATATCAGAGGCAAAGCCAAGCATGGCCCACGCTGTGTTGTCGCCTGCTCCATCCCATTCCAGGTACAGCTTCCACGATGCCATAGTGCGTCGATCCCACAGCTCCCAATGCAGAATCGAAGCCAGCATAGTGATATTGCTGTTCACGTTATGCTCCACTGCGCCTTCGAGATACGCAAAAACGAAATGAGTGTCGGTCGTGTAACAGGTAGTCAAGCCAAGACATAGCCTGAAGACTATTTTCCCCTTGAATTCTTTCGCTCTGCGGCGGCAAGAAGGAACTTTGAATGGAGGTTTCATGTCAGTTGAAATCACAGTGGAATGTTGGTCGACAGGGGCACCCTTCTTTCGAATCATGCTGGCTACCCGGGCTTCTCGATGCAACTTGCTATGCAATCGACTTCTCCGACGCCAGTCCTGAGCATCAGTTTCCTTCTTGAAACCTATCGAATGCTCCGCTGCCAGCTCAGTGCAAAATTCACACTTGGCAAAATCACCATCTAAAACACAAACGTAACAGTGTGAGACTGGAACAACACAATCAATGCGAAATTACCCCTGATGAACTCAACTTGCGAAAAGTCAGCCGTCCAAACATTGTTTATCGTCACACTCGAAGGCGGTCTGTCAGCGCGGTGCTTTCGCAGATCCCGTTTGCATACCGCTTAACGATGTACTTCCAGTTGTCGCGGACGTATTCGTGGACACCAGCGTCACGCGCCATCTCTTGAAGCTTCCATTTGCAGTCGCTGCATATTTCTGGGCTGGTCGAAAATTTCTCACAAAGCAGCACAGCCACAAGATCTTCAGTGACTGGCTGTGCGGACGACAGCTTCGCAAATACTTTGTTGTTGTTCGCCAAGAGCTTGTGGGCTCTGTTCAATACTGCAGTGCTGACCGCGTGAATTCGCTGCCAAGCCGCTCTGCAAATAGCCTCAGTCTGGTACATGTACTGAAATGAGCCATCGTTTTTCTGCATAGCCTCCAGTTGGCCGACAGCCCAACTGTATAGCTCGCTCAAAGACATAGAACAAGTCTTCGCTCGTGCCTCCATGACATCACGCGAATCTACAAATGAGTAGCACTTCCATTTGTCGCAACAAACTGAATTCACCAAGTGTTGAAGCTCCGTAAAAGTCATGCCCAAATACTTCTCGAACGCCGCAGGCCTCTGCAGCTTGACGCTGCCTGGGTTGCGTTTCTTCATGTTGTAAGGACGTGAAGGCTTCTTACGATGTCGGTACACCATCGGCGGCAGCAATCCCATGACTTGGTATACAGGCGTGGTCGAATCCTCAAAGTCATCGATTGAGTATTTCCTGCTTGGCACCTCCTCAGACTCTGGAGCCAACGGAAGCATTGAATCGAAGTTGCATAGCACGCTGAAGTCGATGACGTTCTCTTCCCTGACCAGCACACTCTACATCACACCATTGGAACAACTAGTTTGGAATATAGCTGTGAAAGTTAAGTTCAGACCGGCGATCCCGTAGGAACTGTCAATCTGGAACCCATCGGCGTCTTAGTCTGAGAGACACTGCCATCCTCCAAGGAAGCCTAATCATAAGTTATATATCATTACGAAAAATATTTATGAGATAAACAGATAACAAGTGACCATTTTGCCGACTGAGTAAACGGCGAGCGCAGCAGCTTTTGCTTTAGCCTGGAGGACATGATGGAGAACGATATAAGATAGAAAGAATAACAAGAAAATTATTTAGATAAATGTTAAGGAAAACAATACAAATAATCAGTGACCCTTTTTGATATGGGTTCATCATCAGCTAGAAGCAGACCAGGGTCAACCGAACCCTAAATATTGTACAGTGAGCTAGTACTAGTATCGGATGGGCAGATTGAAAATATTATACATACTTTGAA
>WBZZ01004895.1:5000-25000 GCA_019918135.1 Paulinella micropora
TTTGAAAATACTGGCCCCGACGGGAATCGAACTGGCGACAGGTCCCAGATGGTAGACCTTAACCACTGGGCTATCGCGGTACCACTTAATAATAATAATAATAATAATAATAATAATAATAATAATAGGCTTCCTCAGACTATAGCATCAGATCCAGATCCTGGACATGTGCCTCCATTGGGTCACCGGGGTCAGCCGATCCCAACGCATTGTCAGAACACCAAACAGACATAGCAGCAACAGCAACAGCAGGGGCAGATGGGGGCTGTGAAGTGCATGAAGAGCTAGATGCGAGGGTGTTAGCTGAAGAGAAGAACTCGGAGACACTACGCTGCGCTCCCGAACCCCTCTCTCTAGCCAGGACGTCCACACTGCGCGGACGGCCGCGCCGCGCAACATCAACGTCACTTGGGAGAGAGGGTGGGACAGAAGCTGATGGAACCTCAGTGAGGTCAATCACCTCGCCCCCATCCTCCACCCCAAGCTCCTCCCTTTTACCCTCCCTAGCAGACCAACACTCAGACACACATGATCCAAACAACACATCCAACTTTGGAGGGGGACGCAACGCTGTAACCCCTAGCAACGCAGCAAGCCTAAAGTTACTGCGGAAGCGCGACTTCCCCTGAAAAAGCTTACAAAACAATCGTGATTGATCCACAGGCGACATATCATCCCAACCCTGCCGCACAGAGCCCTCCCGCTCCCGCCCAAGCAACACATCCTCCACCACAACCTCACCGCCTACGACCTCACCACCCTCCTCACTCCCTCCATCCCCCTCAGCACCCCCCACACCCATGCCACCGAGCCTCTGCATACTCAGCAACAGCTGCTTACGTCTCCCCTCATGCATGGGGCAATCCCATAAGAAGTGCGCAAGGGACTCATTGACATCATCATGACAACAGAAGCAGCGAGGGGACATGCCACTGACCAACTTGCTGCGGTACAACCGAAGGCGGTTGTTGCAGCTGAGCAATCTTCTCCGAAGCAGATTATAATGCGCATCATCAAGGGCTACCCATCTTGGGAACTCCTTAGTTCCAAAGACTTGTCTTAGGATGACTCGCAGGCCATCAGTAAGATCGCTGCCTGCCTCTCGCTTGTCCCACATCAGTTGCTGCACCATCTTGACGTCCTGCTGAAGGGCCCACTTGTCCACAGTCAAACACCAACCCTCGAGGTCCTTCTCTGAGCTATTTAGGAGCTCCTGAAGCCCTTGTTGTAGATCCATTGAGTCCCTGATAGCGCCTTCGGCCTCCGCAGTCCAGTCGGATTTGACTTGAGATGCGATGACAGGAAATCGCTTCTCCGGTAGAACACGCAGCCGTCCATAGAACTTCAGTTGCGCCGCCCGCCGCAAACGCTCCGCACTCAAAGAGCGCGCCAGAAAGAGTGTAATCCACTTGCTTGTCTTAGGGCTGATGCCGAGAATCATCCTCATGGGGCGCAGCATTGCTGCCTCCAGCTTGGTGAGCTGCGATACGGGGGCACGCCAGACATCGAAGGCGCACTTCAGCTTGGCCCCCACAAGTTGAGTCCAGCACATGAGACGATACCTAGCTTGTATCTCACCTGCACACCACAAAGAGTACCAACCTGCGGTGGCGACTTCAGTGACACGCGTAGCCCGCAGGGCCTGCTCCTTCCACTTCAGGTCGTCGGTGATAACCACTCCCAGGTACTTGTACTGACTGGTGACACAAAGCTTCTGGCCGCGAAACAACACCACGGGCTCACCTCGCTCCCTGATACTTGGTCGTTTCGCCTTGCTCGACGTGTAAATGGGCATGATTTCCGTCTTGCCGGGCTTCAAGTTGACTTCCAGCCGGTAATCTTCCGCGAACTTGGCCACAACATTGACCATCTTCTGGAGCTCGGTGCGACTGTGAGCGATGAGGGCCACGTCGTCCGCGTACAGAAGTGCCTTGATGTCGTTCAGCCGCTTCACATCCGTGATCTTGAGGGCACTCGCCAGCCGATCACACAGCTCATCCATAAAGACGTTGAAGAGTGTGGGAGAGAGAGGGGACCCCTGTTGGACGCCTACACCCTGCAGTACTTCGGGGGTGAGTGCTCCATCAACTAGCACTTGCGACGAAGTCTGCTCGTAGCACCTGCGTAGCGTGCGCCAGAACTTGCCCCTTACATTCAGCTTCCAGTCTCAAATAGGCCATCTCTCCAAACAGACGGGAAAGCCTTGCGTAGATCGACGAACAGGACATACGACTCCCGCTTCTGCAGCTGACGCCCCTTCAACCTCTGCCAAAGGGTAAAGACCTGATCCGTAGTGCGACCCGGGCGGAAGCCTCCCTGCTCTGGACGTAGCTTATCCGGGCCATCCACGAAGAGCGTTAGACGAGTAGCTAATAAGGACAGATACAGCTTACCAAGGCAACTAATAATCGAGATATCCCTCCAGTTGTCAGGATCCGTAGGATCCCCACCCTTGGGGATATATTGACGATGATTCCCTTGCCCCAAGCTTTTGGAGTCCTCTCGGCTTCTCGAATCCAGTTGAAGTACTGCGTTAAGTAGCCATTGATGTAGGCGCCGCCATACTTGAGCATCTCGTTCTTCACTTTGTCCTCGCCACAAGCTTTGTGGTTATTCAGGGCACGTTGCCTTGCAAGGACCTCCTCTTGCGTGAACGGCTTGTCCAGCTCTTCGCAAGTGTCTTCATCTACTTCGTGCTCCTTCATAGCCCGGGCCACCTCATCTCTGAAGCGATCGTTCCAGTGGAACTGCCGCTTAGCTTCGGCTTCCTCCCACTCCAGCGAGCCTGCTTCTGCACAGCACTCCACCACAACAGCCGCACTTGCCGGATTTTCCCGTGGCTTCACCGAATTTTTCCGAAATTCCTCCCACCGAGCGACCTTTTCCGGCAGCGTACACGCCAGTGAGCCATCCTCCCTTTGCACCGGCGCGGAGACCTTCGTTCTGCGTGCCCCGCCAAGCCGCTTCGCGAGTAGCCAAAAGCGCTTTGAGGATTGCTCGCGTTGACATTTGACCGCTTCTTCCTGCACTTGCTTGAAGGAGGCGGACTTCTTGGCCCGAGTTGCCTTCCGAATTTGCTTGCGGAGCCGTAGCCAATTCAGACGGGCTTCCGCATTCGATTCATCCCTCCTGTATGCTGCGTAGGCCTCCCGGCGCTGCTGAATGAGCTCCTTTAGCTCCCCGTCGAACCAATTGTTGGTGAAACGGGGTCGTATACATCTGGAGCCAAGGACCCGGTGCGCCGCCATTCGGAAGGACTGCGCCACTCGCTCGGTGACCTCATCTACCACCCGTTGGCTGTCGGCACCACCCGATAGGTCAAGCTCAGGCAGCTGATGTACTCCAAGCTTCTGTAGGCAATGCTGGAATACGTCATCGAACTTGTCGCGTAGATAATCCAGCGCTTGCTTCGCAGCGTGATCATTACCCGAGACACCAGCACCAATAAGCTTATCAACACGAAAGGACCTGTAAGGTTTCGCAGCCCGTTTGGCCGGCGCTGGCCGCTCCACGTCAGTTCGGCCCATACTGCCTTGTGGTCCGTATCAAGATCATCTTCGCATACTCCGAACTTTGCTCCAGATGCCAAGCCAGGCGACGCGCAGATGTAATCGAGGAGGTGCTTGCCTGTGCCCATGCCGCGCTGCTCACGCCGGGACCACCAGTAGGACCCTTCCACTGGGCACGAGAAGCCGCTCAGATTTCGCAGGCCCGAAGCGACGAGGACAGCCGCGAGTCTCTTGCCGTTCTCCGAACGTACCGGTGCTCTCTTATCATCGATCTCCCCGTGCTGACCGACGATGCCCTCCTCTTTTCGGCTGCATGCCGGCCCGAGCTTCGCGTTGGCATTCGCCACCGCGACCACAAGACCTTTGGCTCCAAAAAAAGCTATAGCTGCCTGCCAGGCCGCATACGCCTCTGACGACTCTTCTTCCTGCGTTTCCTGGGGAAAGTAGCCGTTGCCCACATAGATATCCTGAGCGCCGGTAACACCCGAGGCGATACGCAGCCACACTTGCTGCCGGTGGTCGACGGGGGCTGACACCAGGTTGCAATACGGACCAAGGAAGTTAGCCACCGCGAATAGAACCCCACCCTTGCAGCAATTTTTCTCGCTGACCTCCGCAGGTTTTCCAAAAATCCGGAATCCATCCAGGCTGCATTTGGAAAGTTGCTTCTTGCCCATGCGGTGCTCCTGAGCCCCGATGACTAGCCAGCCCTCGTGCTTGTAGAATGATGCCCATTCCGCCGTGCCTACGTTGTCGTATCCCGTTTTACCCTGCCAGTTGTGACTCGCGACGAGTAGCTTGAAGCCGGTATCGAACTGCTTGGAGCGGTGCTTCTTGGCTCGTTTCCGGACCCGACGGCCGCGCTTGGCTTCCGCCCTCGTGCTGCCTCCCTCTGCAGGTGCTTGCGCAGGTTGGTCCCCCACTGCACTGGCCGCCGAATGCAGGGGCACCACATGCACATCAGCACACTCAGACACACACTTAGGTGCATCGGCAGCCAATTCCGAAGACACCACCTGTACATCATCAACACATTCTTCATGCAGAGGCAAGACGCGATATCCCGTCGCAGCTTCCTCCTTCCGGACCGCCGCTTCCCCACGCAGATGGATGCGAATAAGCCTTCGGACACGTTCCCTGTCCCTGAACCTGCGCCCAAGGGCCACATTGACCCCTCTGCCGAAGAATTTGAGATGTTTGAGTTGCTGCAACGCCGTCTGCCTGCTGTCGTCGTCTTCGTAGACCAGCTCCAGGTGACGAGACATTCGCTGGCCTTGCCACTCCATTACCGGGACCACCAGACCAAGACCGCTCATTTTGGAGGCGATCTCCTGTAGATTGGCGCGTTCTGAGAGCCCCCAGACAATCAGATTACGCCCGTCCTTGTCGTACCGATCTACCCGCCGGTACCGTCGAGGCGGCGGTGCCATCTGCCATATAGCGCCGCTCGCCTTGTGTTGAAGCGCCGACCCGTGTGCCAGGTTTGGGGAGGAAGGATGAGGCGCAGCTAAGATAGCCTCTCCACGTGGTTCAGGAATTCCGTCATATACGCGAACCCTCATCCTCCCATCCTGGGACATCGGGCCAGAGCCCGTCGAAGAGGCATTCCCACGGAGATTGTCCAGGTCTTCGGCGATTCTACCTTGTCCCATAAGGGCCACAGTGGTAGCTCCGTGCTTCGCGTATTTGTAATCCATTGAGAGTAGTAGACGGCCAATGTCGCTGGCCATCACCGCCGCGCCTCTTTACGCCGAGGAAAGCGCCCGTCCATGCAAATAGCATCGGCGGTATCTGCAACACACACTACACGCATTTCCGCCGGTGTCACTGGACGCTGCCGCGTCGCTTCGTGCCCTTCGGCGCCCGCCAGCACCCCCAGCGTCGCCAGAACCTGCCTCACGCACTACACACACTCTCCATCGCATCGCCATCGCCTCTACTCTCATGCCTTATGGACTTTCAGCTGCTCCTAACAATACACATCATGAGGTACGGGTGTCCCCGAGTGGAGCCAGATCGGACGGCGTGCCGCTGAAACTCCTTCCCCCACGTGGGTATAGAAGGCGCGAACCTAGCGGTACCTATAGGGTCTTACAGACAAGTATAGTAATCCCAGCCGAAGCTGCTCAGTTAGAAATGCAACGGTGGAGGGTGTGAATGCATGGGGCAAGGCACGGCAACGCAGCAAGGCACTGGCAAGGCATTGGGACCGACTGAAGCCCCTCTCCAACGTGCGCTCATCATGTGTTCCAGTTAGGCAACCCCGAAGAAGCGAAGATAGGGAGGAGACAAAAACCAGATAGGATGAAGATAGGATTAACATGAAGCCGAAATGGAGCCGAGTTGGAACAGGTCAACTCAGCCCCATCTCGGCTCAATGTGAATCCTATCTTCAACCCATCTCGGTACTGTTTCCTCCGAATGCTCACCTCAACAAGATCACCAAACCGGAACTGGAAGCCCCCAGGCATTTACTCGGCAGGAAATTCGGCGAAAATGGGCTAACCAGGAAACCAGACCCAAACCAACAGCCAAGAAAAACGACCCCGTTATTTGTATAGGATAATAAATCGCGGTTGCTATTTTTTGTGCCACAATCTCTCCTATATTTGTCGCCGTATCAAAGGCAATACCGATACCATCAAAAATGGTTGGAGCTGTGGCACCCCGCACTTCTATTGTTAAAGTAAATTTTTTATTCCCCGCTATGGTTTGGTCTCCTGTTAGTTTAACGGCCGAAGTATCAAGAGTAGAAACATCAACACCGTCAACAAGATTAACATTTGTTATGCTTTGACTTTTCATATCAATCCCCGCACTCGCATTTACCACATTGCTAAATGTCTTAATACCAGCTATGGTTTGGTCTCCTGTTAGTTTAACGACTGCTGTATCAAGGGTGGATACATCAATACCATCAACATTACCAACATTTGTTATGTTAAATCCACCCATATTTAAACTACCCGTCATAGCCGTTGTGCCGTCCTTTGCCAGTTTCGTATCAGTATATGCTTTTGTTGAAGCATCGCCGTCGTAGAATGGTGCGGGCAGTCCGCTGATTGCTGTTGTGCTGTTAAAATTTAAAACATTATTTGTCAATGTCATTCCACCTCCTGTTGTTGGAGCAAAAAGTATGGACGAGCCTACAAAAGATAATGGATAGCCCGTTGCTCCACCTGCCTCCGACGAATAGATAGAGCCCATATTATTGTTGTAATTAAAGAATAACTTGCCAGTGTTTGATGGATTTGAGTCTTTTACACCCACATAAGTAGTAAATGTTTTGTTTCCTGTTATGGTTTGGTCTCCTGTTAGTTTAACGACATTCGTGTCAAGAGCCGAAACATCAATACCATCAACATTACCTACATTTGTAATTTCAAATCCTCCCATATTTAGCGGTTTCATTGACTTTACTTCCGTATTTGAAATGGTGAATATATCGCCCGACCCTCAGCCAAAATAAAATGCCTCACCTCCAAATATAAATGGTTTATATGCGACTGTATCTCTATCAATTGAAGTTAATATACCAGCTTTGACATCGCTGTCGTATGCTAATTCTATACCCGCCCCAGAAGTTGGTGCCGTATTGCCACTCACTCTCAGTCTATTCGTGGAAAAATTCTTTGCTCCTGTTATTGTTTGGTTGCCTGCGAGTTTAACCACAGAAGCATCAAGGGCGGAAACATCAATACCATCAACATTACCAACATTTACTACATTAAATCCTCCCATATTCAAATCTCCAAACATCATAGTGAGGCCGTCTAATCTCAGAAAGGGTGATACCACATTTCTCCATTGCCCCGTGCTATAAATGAGCAATTGGTTATCGGCGGGTGTGCCTGTTATGACTACATCACTTAAAGCATCTATTGACTTGTTTGAAAATCTTTTGTCAAATCTACCATCAGTATAGTATAAATTAGTGCCTTCTTTTATGTCCGTTGTGCTTTTGGTAGCCAGTCGTGTGTCAAATCGGCTGTTGGTAAAATAAAGATTTACGGGGTCAGCATCTTCTGGCACCCTATCTGTGTATAAGCCCACTATGTTTGTGTTCGTTAAGTCAAGGTTGGCTATATCCAGTGAATCCACCGCAATTTCGGACAAGCCTAAGAGCGATTTATATTGACTGCCCATTGTTGTATATATTATCTTAATTAAAATATTATATTTAGGAAAATATACCAACCCATAGCAAACAAGTATGCCGGGCAAATCTTCGGTAGAAAATCTTAAAATCGCTAATGCGAGGCGAAAGGAAAAGGCTAAGCAGAGAAAGATAGAGAAGGCGAGGGAATTACTAGCGGAGGAAGAGGCTAAGAATGCGAAAGAAATGACTAATGATGAAAAGATGGAACATACGGCCAAGAAACAGTTGGCGAAGGACCTCATTAATGGCAGAGATGGCGAGAAAAGTGAGGAAAGTAGCTCGGAAGAAGAGGTTGAACAGGACTTTGCTGACCTAATTGCCCAACGAGTTGCGGGTATGAAATTAAAGACTAAACAGAAGAAGAAGAAAGCGGTAAAAAAGAAAGTGGAAGAAGAGAGTGAAAGCGAAAGCGAGAGTGAGGAAGAGGAACAGCCTAAGAAAGGTAAAGGTAAGAAGACTGGCCGTGTTAATGTCAATGTTTATGCGGGACAACCAGAGAAGTCAAAAAAAGAAAGTAATGATGTTTCAAAGATATTTTTAAAGTTTTGAAATATAGCTAATGGATAGAGATACAACATTAGGTGTCATTAAGTATTAATTCGTGTTCGTTTATTCTTTTTTTCGCTGTTTCAAATATGTTTTTATCTTTCTCAATACCTATAAACCGCCGTTTAGTATTAATACAAGCAATGCCAGTTGTTCCGCTTCCCATTGTAAAGTCTAACACTAAGTCGCCTTCGTTTGAATATGATTTAATCAGCCACTCACATAGTTCTACTGGTTTCTGTGTTGGATGTAGCGATTTGGGTGGGTTGTTGAATTTTAAGATTGAATGAGGAAAGCGGTCGCCTTTGTTTATATTTTCTTGACTTTTAATAGTTCCATACACTGAGACTATATTACCTTTTCTTCTTGTTATATATGCTTTACCTTCTGTCTTCTGCGGGTTGTATGTGTTATTTCTTATGTATTTCTCCCATTTTGGTTTTAGTTCTTTAAAATCTAAGAATTCTTTCATTTCATTTATCTTGTATTTATCTATTAATGTGTTGTAAGTCTGCTCTGTTGGTAAAGCGAATTGTGTTGTAGTAGTATAGAAACAATGATTATTCGCGACTACTGACCCACAATCTTTCAATATTTCTTTTTTAGTTTTTCCTATGTATTTCTTAACTTTTGTAAAGTAATCTCTTAATTCGTGATTTCGTGAATGGTCTAAGTCGTGTCCGCTATCACCCTCAAATATGTATATCATTTCGTGTTTTCTTAATGGCATTTTATTTGCAGATAAGAAACCAGCTTTTTTACTTTTCTCCCATACTAGGTCATACCGAAACCAGTTCTCATTAGATTGAATGAGTTTATAACCAAATTTAGTAGTTGTAAAGAAAACATATATACAGTTCCGCTTACATACTTTTTTAAGTTCTACCCACATTCGCTTTAAGTCTATGACACTATCCCATTCACAAGCGGTCTGCCCATATGGTAAATCAACCACAACCAAATTAACTTTTTCTTCTATCTTTGGTATCTGGTCCAGACAATCAGCATTGAAAAGTTTTATATCCATAGTTATATAAGATGGAGGAAAAAAATAATGAAGATGAAATAAAGGAACAACAAGCACTTGAAATTCATTACCAAAAAAGATTACCGACCGATAAATGGAATACTATATGGGCGGACAAACCACTTAAACAAGTATTTGTAGATTTGGCGGATATGTCAAAACTGAAAGACAAGAAAGGAAATAAAGGCTATGCTTGGATGTTGTTTTGGATTGACACTCACAGCCGATTTTTAATCATTAAACCGCTTAAAAACAAAACGGCGAAAGAAGTTTATATGGCTTTGAAATCAATACCATACACACCAGAAAGCATTACCACCGACAGTGGAAGTGAATATAAAGGAATGGTAAAAGATTATTTCAGAGAGAATAATATTGAACACCGGACGGTTGAAGTTGGCGACCATCGTGCTCTTGCTATCGTAGATAGAGTAATACGGACGATAAGACGGTGGCTTGACATTTTATTTGAAACTAATGGCAATTTTGATTGGCTTTCTTGGATTGATGATATGGTAGATGCCTACAATATGCGACATCATAGAACAATTCAAGCTAGGCCGATTGATGTATTTAAGGGTGTAAATAAAAATAAACAACTTATTCAACGGGACGGTCTTATTGACGAATTTGAAAAGGGAGATAGAGTGAGAAAGGAATTAAAAAGAAATTTATTTTCAAAAGGGGGAAAGCAATACAGTAAACAAATTTACACAGTAGTAGGCCGTTCCGGTTTCAAATTAATATTAAATTCAGACGAGTTGGTCAGTCCTCGCGAATTATTAAAAACTAAATTTGACAAGCCGGCGGACGAAGAAAAACAAATTAATGAACAAGTTAAAGAAATAACAAAAGAAAAGAAAACGAAAGAATTATTAAACCGGGAAGACATACAGCCGGAGAATGTCCGAACTAGCAAAAGAGAAAGAAAAGCAAAAGTAATACTTGATTTGTGAAGTGGTATTTTTTATTTAGTTCCAAGACATCGGAATAATCCACTTAATCGTTGAAACCCTGTCCTGTAATGTTCTGTTCATCGCTGTGAGCGAATTGAAAATAATCAACTCGTCTGGCTCGCCCACCGACACAAGAAATAATTGCTCATTTTTTGGTTTTCTTATAGTAGTATCAACTCTTGCCCAACCAAAGTAGTATTCATTTTTTTTCTCTTCTGGTTTTTCTACAAAAAAATCACCACCGTAAGCTTTGAAAATATAGGACCTCACCTTTTTTCTTGCCTGGATGAATTCGGTATGAACTTGAACAAATCGCTTACCATCAATGTGCTCTTCTGATTGCTCAAATGAGGACCAGCCTATTTCAGGTCTTGGGACTTGGGCGGGGGCGGGGTCGGGCTGGACGGGGACGGGGTCGGCTGGGACTTTGGCAGGGACGGCGGGGTCGGTGTCTGCGGGGGCAGGGTCGGCGGGGACTTGGGCGGGGTCGGCTGGGGCATTCTTCAACTCAGCCCTCCCAAGGGTGTCGGTTAAGTTGTCCATCAAGTCGGCGAAGAGCTCCTCGGTGTCCTTCTTGCTTCTCGCAATCATCCACTTCTTGACTTGGGAGATTTTGGGAGATTGACAAGAATTCTTTTTTCTTGACACGTGATTTTGGTTTAGGTTGTCAGTTTTTTTAGCAATTTCCTTTTTTTATTTCTGGGGCCGGAGTTGCGGGGCGAATTTTTGGAAATAGTTAATGTAATTTAGGCAAACGGAATGAAAATCCAGAAAAAAAGTTGGCCAAACACTCCGCGGTGGGGAGGTACCATTTTACCGCATTACCGCAAAAAATAAAATGACTGAAAGTCTGATCACGAAAGAACAAAGAACGAAAGAAGATTGGTTAGAAATCTTTGAGGCGAACAAAGAGAGTAAAACCAATCTAAAAAAAAGCAAAATAGTTTGTGAAGAAAAAATCAATAAGATTGACAGAGAAATTGATTTATTGAATGAAAAAAAACAACCACACCTCATCAAATTAAGTGCTATTAATCACGTAATTCGCAAACTTGATAAGGAAAGTGAAAAGGTTGAAAATGACAGAATGTTTAAACAAAAAAGACGAATGACATTATTCAAAAAAGAAAAAGAAATCAGACTTTTTTATGCTTGGAGAAAAGAAAATCGTTCTGAGTTTAAGATAGAAATACAAGACCGCATTTTTGATGGAATAGATAAAGAAGGATTGTCTTTCAATCGTTCTCTAATGAAATACATCAGAGATAAGAACGATAATGACGAAGATATGAATGGAAATGATATGTTCCAAGTGAGGAACAACTATGCTATATAAAAAGTGGTCTATCCACTAAACTCCTTTGGCACATAGGAGTATAAACTAGTGTGTATTACTTTATTCAAAAAAAACCAAAACCCCTTGCTTGCGAAGAAATTTTTTCTCATATCATACTTGTTTGTGATAAAGGTGGAGGGTGGTGGCAACGACGGCTAAGGTAATTTCCTTCTTCCTTTTTGCTTCCTTTTTGATTTCTACTTGATTTCATCTTGTTTGCTGATTTTTGGTCCGAAAGACCCTTTTCGGGCTGGTATTTTTCTTGAAAATACCTGCGCGAAAAGGGTAATCATCTTCTCTCAAGATTGTCAGCGTGAAAAATTGTTTCGGTAACATCGCACTGCGCCTTGTTCAAACAATAATTTGTGTACTGTGCATGTGTCCGGGATGGGAATCACGGGTAGACTGTGTTCTGGAAAAAGAAGAGGAGGAAGGACGTTGAAGAAAAAGGCAATCTAGGAATGGAGAGTGGGGGATAAGGAAGAAGAGAAAGAAAAGGAAGCCGTTAGTCCAAGTGTTTTGAGCACCGTATGCTTGCGCAAGCTGCAATGATGACATTGTGTAAAGGCCTAAACCCCCGAAGGGACCTAGCCCGGGCTATGCAACACTGGACGGCTATGACGGAATGCAGGATGAGAGATAAGGGGAGGATGAGAGGGAGGGCGGATTGGAGTTCTTCTTCAATGTCTTTCCATACGCTTGGTGTTAATGGCAAAATCAGGTGCTTTCTTCTTTCGATTGGTTCTTTCGGGGCACTTCTTGGACGAAATGAGAGTATGTCTCGGCGTCAACACTGTGGGTGGAATCCGGGTTGACAATGCTGGGTTGTGATAGTCCGGATGGACGTGCACTTTTGGACTCTTCTTTTCGAGGGCTCGAAGGATCTTCGTAAGGGTGGACATGAGCAAAATCTTCTCCAAGGGGTTTGAAGAAAAAGGCAAAATGGAGAAAGATAGATAGATAGATAGATAGATAGATAGATAGATCAAAGGTAGGTAGGTAGGTTGGTAGGTAGGTAGGTAGATAGATAGATAGATAGATAGATAGATAGATAGATAGATACGCATATATTCATAGTGTGGAACCTGCCATACTCTTTTAATTTATTCATTTACTTATTTATTTATTTATTTATTATTATTATTATTATTATTATTATTATTATTATTATTATTATTATTATTATTATTATTATTATTATTATTATTATTGCTTGTTGTTGTTGTTAATGTTGCTGTTGTTGTCCTGGCTCTTGTCCTTCTCGTTCTTGTCTGCTTCTTCTTGTTCTCCTTGTTCCTTGACGTGGTCGACGATGGTGGTGGTCCATCTTGACAAACCATCCTGTCAGCTGTCCTAGTAGTAGTAGTAGTTGTAGTTGTTGTTGTTGTTGTTGTTGTTGTTGTTGTTGTTGTTATTATTTTTTTTATTATTATTATTATTATTATTATTATTATTATTATTATTATTATTATAATTGCCGTGATAGCCCAGTGGTCAAGTTCTACCATTTGGGCCCTGTCGCCAGTTCGATTCCCGTCGGTGCCACCAGTATTTTCATTGAACATAGCGGTCCGTCCGGACCAGTATTTTCATTGAACATACCGGTCCGTCTGGAAGTGTTGGAACTGCCCTTGCGGGGGTGTCATTAGAGCCTATCGTCAATTCTTCGTACTCCCCTCACGGGTGAGACGATGGAAGCGCATGTGCAGAAATGCATCAGCCATTGACAGAGAAGCACTATTATTATTATTATTATTATTATTGACACCGTGATAGCCCAGTGGTCAAGTTCTACCATCTGGGCCCTGTCGCCAGTTCGATTCCAGTCGGTGCCACCAGTATTTTCATTGAACATACCGGTCCGTCTGGAAGTGTTGGAACTGCCCTTGCGGGGGTGTCATTAGAGCTTATCGTCAATTCTTCGTACTCCCCTCACGGATGAGACGATGGAGGCGCATGTGCAGAAATGCATCAGCCATTGACAGAGAAGCACTATTATTATTATTATTATTATTATTATTATTATTATTATTATTATTATTATTATTATTCTGGAGGGGTGCACAAGATGGCACTCCACGGGAAGAGGAGGTGGTTGGGCCTCTCCCCACGAAGGTGACCGCTTGGGAGGGCGGTCACCGGGATATGCGCAACTCTCAACTGGGCATTTACTCGGTAGGGGTTCGGCCAGGCAGGTTGTGGGGTTGTCTGTTGGATTGTTGGTTGGCTCGTTTTTCTTGGCTGTTGGTTTGGGTCTGGTTTCCTGGTTAGCCCATTTTCGCCGAATTTCCTGCCGAGTAAATGCCTGGGGGCTTCCAGTTCCGGTTTGGTGATCTTGTTGAGGTGAGCATTCGGAGGAAACAGTACCGAGATGGGTTGAAGATAGGATTCACATTGAGCCGAGATGGGGCTGAGTTGACCTGTTCCAACTCGGCTCCATTTCGGCTTCATGGTTAATCCTATCTTCATCCTATCTGGGTTTAGTCTCCTCCCTATCTTCGCTTCTTCGGGGTTGCCTAACTGGAACACATGATGAGCGCACGTTGGAGAGGGGCTTCAGTCGGTCCCAATGCCTTGCCAGTGCCTTGCTGCGTTGCCGTGCCTTGCCCCATGCATTCACACCCTCCACCGTTGCATTTCTAACTGAGCAGCTTCGGCTGGGATTACTATACTTGTCTGTAAGACCCTATAGGTACCGCTAGGTTCGCGCCTTCTATACCCACGTGGGGGAAGGAGTTTCAGCGGCACGCCGTCCGATCTGGCTCCACTCGGGGACACCCGTACCTCATGATGTGTATTGTTAGGAGCAGCTGAAAGTCCATAAGGCATGAGAGTAGAGGCGTTGGCGATGCGATGGAGAGTGTGTGTAGTGCGTGAGGCAGGTTCTGGCGACGCTGGGGGTGCTGGCGGGCGCCGAAGGGCACGAAGCGACGCGGCAGCGTCCAGTGACACCGGCGGAAATGCGTGTAGTGTGTGTTGCAGATACCGCCGATGCTATTTGCATGGACGGGCGCTTTCCTCGGCGTAAAGAGGCGCGGCGGTGATGGCCAGCGACATTGGCCGTCTACTACTCTCAATGGATTACAAATACGCGAAGCACGGAGCTACCACTGTGGCCCTTATGGGACAAGGTAGAATCGCCGAAGACCTGGAGAATCCCCGTGGGAATGCCTCTTCGACGGGCTCTGGCCCGATGTCCCAGGATGGGAGGATGAGGGCTCGCGTATATGACGGAATTCCTGAACCACGTGGAGAGGCTATCTTAGCTGCGCCTCATCCTTCCTCCCCAAACCTGGCACACGGGTCGGCGCTTCAACACAAGGCGAGCGGCGCTATATGGCAGATGGCACCGCCGCCTCGACGGTACCGGCGGGTAGATCGGTACGACAAGGACGGGCGTAATCTGATTGTCTGGGGGCTCTCAGAACGCGCCAATCTACAGGAGATCGCCTCCAAAATGAGCGGTCTTGGTCTGGTGGTCCCGGTAATGGAGTGGCAAGGCCAGCGAATGTCTCGTCACCTGGAGCTGGTCTACGAGGACGATGACAGCAGGCAGACGGCGTTGCAGCAACTCAAACATCTCAAATTCTTCGGCAGAGGGGTCAATAGGGCCCTTGGGCGCAGGTTCAGGGACAGGGAACGTGTCCGAAGGCTTATTCGCATCCATCTGCGTGGGGAAGCGGCGGTCCGGAAGGAGGAAGCTGCGACGGGATATCGCGTCTTGCCTCTGCATGAAGAATGTGTTGATGATGTACAGGTGGTGTCTTCGGAATTGGCTGCCGATGCACCTGGGTGTGTGTCTGAGTGTGCTGATGTGCATGTGGTGCCCCTGCATTCGGCGGCCAGTGCAGTGGGGGACCAACCTGCGCAAGCACCTGCAGAGGGGGGCAGCACGAGGGCGGAAGCCAAGCGCGGCCGTCGGGTCCGGAAACGAGCCAAGAAGCACCGCTCCAAGCAGTTCGATACCGGCTTCAAGCTACTCGTCGCGAGTCACAACTGGCAGGGTAAAAAGGGATACGACAACGTAGGCACGGCGGAATGGGCATCATTCTACAAGCACGAGGGCTGGCTAGTCATCGGGGCTCAGGAGCACCGCATGGGCAAGAAGCAACTTTCCAAATGCAGCCTGGATGGATTCCGGATTTTTGGAAAACCTGCGGAGGTCAGCGAGAAAAATCGCTGCAAGGGTGGGGTTCTATTCGCGGTGGCTAACTTCCTTGGTCCGTATTGCAACCTGGTGTCAGCCCCCGTCGACCACCGGCAGCAAGTGTGGCTGCGTATCGCCTCGGGTGTTACCGGCGCTCAGGATATCTATGTGGGCAACGGCTACTTTCCCCAGGAAACGCAGGAAGAAGAGTCGTCAGAGGCGTATGCGGCCTGGCAGGCAGCTATAGCTTTTTTTTGGAGCCAAAGGTCTTGTGGTCGCGGTGGCGAATGCCAACGCGAAGCTCGGGCCGGCATGCAGCCGAAAAGAGGAGGGCATCGTCGGTCAGCACGGGGAGATCGATGATAAGAGAGCACCGGTACGTTCGGAGAACGGCAAGAGACTCGCGGCTGTCCTCGTCGCTACGGGCCTGCGAAATCTGAGCGGCTTCTCCTGCCCAGTGGAAGGGTCCTACTGGTGGTCCCGGCGTGAGCAGCGCGGCATGGGCACAGGCAAGCACCTCCTCGATTACATCTGCGCGTCGCCTGGCTTGGCATCTGGAGCAAAGTTCGGAGTATGCGAAGATGATCTTGATACGGACCACAAGGCAGTATGGGCCGAACTGACGTGGAGCGGCCAGCGCCGGCCAAAGCGGGCTGCGAAACCTTACAGGTCCTTTCGTGTTGATAAGCTTATTGGTGCTGGTGTCTCGGGTAATGATCACGCTGCGAAGCAAGCGCTGGATTATCTACGCGACAAGTTCGATGACGTATTCCAGCATTGCCTACAGAAGCTTGGAGTGCATCAGCTGCCTGCGCTTGACCTATCGGGTGGTGCCGACAGCCAACGGGTGGTAGATGACGTCACCGAGCGAGTGGCGCAGTCCTTCCGAATGGCGGCGCACCGGGTCCTTGGCTCCAGATGTATACGACCCCGTTTCACCAACAATTGGTTCGACGGGGAGCTAAAGGAGCTCATTCAGCAGCGCCGGGAGGCCTACGCAGCATACAGGAGGGATGAATCGAATGCGGAAGCCCGTCTGAATTGGCTACGGCTCCGCAAGCAAATTCGGAAGGCAACTCGGGCCAAGAAGTCCGCCTCCTTCAAGCAAGTGCAGGAAGAAGCGGTCAAATGTCAACGCGAGCAATCCTCAAAGCGCTTTTGGCTACTCGCGAAGCGGCTTGGCGGGGCACGCAGAACGAAGGTCTCCGCGCCGGTGCAAAGGGAGGATGGCTCACTGGCGTGTACGCTGCCGGAAAAGGTCGCTCGGTGGGAGGAATTTCGGAAAAATTCGGTGAAGCCACGGGAAAATCCGGCAAGTGCGGCTGTTGTGGTGGAGTGCTGTGCAGAAGCAGGCTCGCTGGAGTGGGAGGAAGCCGAAGCTAAGCGGCAGTTCCACTGGAACGATCGCTTCAGAGATGAGGTGGCCCGGGCTATGAAGGAGCACGAAGTAGATGAAGACACTTGCGAAGAGCTGGACAAGCCGTTCACGCAAGAGGAGGTCCTTGCAAGGCAACGTGCCCTGAATAACCACAAAGCTTGTGGCGAGGACAAAGTGAAGAACGAGATGCTCAAGTATGGCGGCGCCTACATCAATGGCTACTTAACGCAGTACTTCAACTGGATTCGAGAAGCCGAGAGGACTCCAAAAGCTTGGGGCAAGGGAATCATCGTCAATATATCCCCAAGGGTGGGGATCCTACGGATCCTGACAACTGGAGGGATATCTCGATTATTAGTTGCCTTGGTAAGCTGTATCTGTCCTTATTAGCTACTCGTCTAACGCTCTTCGTGGATGGCCCGGATAAGCTACGTCCAGAGCAGGGAGGCTTCCGCCCGGGTCGCACTACGGATCAGGTCTTTACCCTTTGGCAGAGGTTGAAGGGGCGTCAGCAGCAGAAGCGGGAGTCGTATGTCCTGTTCGTCGATCTACGCAAGGCTTTCCCGTCTGTTTGGAGAGATGGCCTATTTGAGACTGGAAGCTGAATGTAAGGGGCAAGTTCTGGCGCACGCTACGCAGGTGCTACGAGCAGACTTCGTCGCAAGTGCTAGTTGATGGAGCACTCACCCCCGAAGTACTGCAGGGTGTAGGCGTCCAACAGGGGTCCCCTCTCTCTCCCACACTCTTCAACGTCTTTATGGATGAGCTGTGTGATCGGCTGGCGAGTGCCCTCAAGATCACGGATGTGAAGCGGCTGAACGACATCAAGGCACTTCTGTACGCGGACGACGTGGCCCTCATCGCTCACAGTCGCACCGAGCTCCAGAAGATGGTCAATGTTGTGGCCAAGTTCGCGGAAGATTACCGGCTGGAAGTCAACTTGAAGCCCGGCAAGACGGAAATCATGCCCATTTACACGTCGAGCAAGGCGAAACGACCAAGTATCAGGGAGCGAGGTGAGCCCGTGGTGTGGTTTCGCGGCCAGAAGCTTTGTGTCACCAGTCAGTACAAGTACCTGGGAGTGGTTATCACCGACGACCTGAAGTGGAAGGAGCAGGCCCTGCGGGCTACGCGTGTCACTGAAGTCGCCACCGCAGGTTGGTACTCTTTGTGGTGTGCAGGTGAGATACAAGCTAGGTATCGTCTCATGTGCTGGAATCAACTTGTGGGGGCCAAGCTGAAGTACGCCTTCGATGTCTGGCGTGCCCCCGTATCGCAGCTCACGAAGCTGGAGGCAGCAATGCTGCGCCCCATGAGGATGATTCTCGGCATCAGCCCTAAGACAAGCAAGTGGATTACACTCTTTCTGGCGCGCTCTTTGAGTGCGGAGCGTTTGCGGCGGGCGGCGCAACTGAAGTTCTATGGACGGCTGCGTGTTCTACCGGAGAAGCGATTTCCTGTCATCGCATCTCAAGTCAAATCCGACTGGACTGCGGAGGCCGAAGGCGCTATCAGGGACTCAATGGATCTACAACAAGGGCTTCAGGAGCTCCTAAATAGCTCAGAGAAGGACCTCGAGGGTTGGTGTTCGACTGTGGACAAGTGGGCCCTTCAGCAGGACGTCAAGATGGTGCAGCAACTGATGTGGGACAAGCGAGAGGCAGGCAGCGATCTTACTGATGGCCTGCGAGTCATCATAAGACAAGTCTTTGGAACTAAGGAGTTCCCAAGATGGGTAGCCCTTGATGATGCGCATTATAATCTGCTTCGGAGAAGATTGCTCAGCTGCAACAACCGCCTTCGGTTGTACCGCAGCAAGTTGGTCAGTGGCATGTCCCCTCGCTGCTTCTGTTGTCATGATGATGTCAATGAGTCCCTTGCGCACTTCTTATGGGATTGCCCCATGCATGAGGGGAGACGTAAGCAGCTGTTGCTGAGTATGCAGAGGCTCGGTGGCATGGGTGTGGGGGGTGCTGAGGGGGATGGAGGGAGTGAGGAGGGTGGTGAGGTCGTAGGCGGTGAGGTTGTGGTGGAGGATGTGTTGCTTGGGCGGGAGCGGGAGGGCTCTGTGCGGCAGGGTTGGGATGATATGTCGCCTGTGGATCAATCACGATTGTTTTGTAAGCTTTTTCAGGGGAAGTCGCGCTTCCGCAGTAACTTTAGGCTTGCTGCGTTGTTAGGGGTTACAGCGTTGCGTCCCCCTCCAAAGTTGGATGTGTTGTTTGGATCATATGTGTCTGAGTGTTGGTCTGCTAGGGAGGGTAAAAGGGAGGAGCTTGGGGTGGAGGATGGGGGCGAGGAGGTGATTGACCTCACTGAGGTTCCATCAGCTTCTGTCCCACCCTCTCCCCCAAGTGACGTTGATGTTGCGCGGCGCGGCCGTCCGCGCAGTGTGGACGTCCTGGCTAGAGAGAGGGGTTCGGGAGCGCAGCGTAGTGTCTCCGAGTTCTTCTCTTCAGCTAACACCGTCGCATCTAGCTCTTCATGCACTTCACAGCCCCCATCTGCCCCTGCTGTTGCTGTTGCTGCTATGTCTGTTTGGTGTTCTGACAATGCGTTGGGATCGGCTGACCCCGGTGACCCAATGGAGGCACATGTCCAGGATCTGGATCTGATGCTATAGTCTAAGGAAGCCTATTATTATTATTATTATTATTATTATTATTATTATTATTATTATTATTATTATTATTATTATCATCATTATTATTATTATTATTATCGCATATGCTGGTTGATAGCCCAGGACCCAGCAGACACCAGATTGTTATGGGGTTTCGAGGCAGCTCTAGCAACCGCGCTTGGTGTATGCACTTGCACATTCGGTGACGTCTTGCAAGAGGTTGCTGGGACTGCGGAATAACCTCGGCTTAGTGCAGTCTTGCCCTCAGGAGCTCCATCGGTGGCCCCGATCATCAGGCGAGAGACTGACACGGGGGGGT
>WBZZ01004895.1:30000-47522 GCA_019918135.1 Paulinella micropora
AACGGACAAGGTGTGGGTTCTGACAAAGTGGCTCCGGTGCCACCTGCCAGAACCCTGCCAGGTGGGATTATAGCGGAGCGTAACGGACCAGGTTTGGGTTCTGACAAGGCTCGCCACCGGCGGGAAAAAAGAGGAGGGGGGGGGAGGGGAGGGGCCCCCCCGTGCCGTGGCATGAGGGGGCACCACGCCAGAACCCCTCCACGTAAGAGTATAGCAGAGAGTAACGGACAATGTGTGGGTTCTGACACGGTGGCACCCGCCCCTGATGCCACGGCCCCGGGGGACCCCCCCCCACCCCTCCCCTCTTTTCCCCCCGCGGTGGTGGTGACTGTCAGAACACTGACACGTATTATTATAGCACAGCGTAACGGCCGAGGTGTGGGTTCTGACACAGTGGCTTCGGTGCCACCTGCCAGAACCCTGCCAAGTATGATTATAGTGGAGAGTAACGGACAAGGTGTGGGTTCTGCCGTGGCCCCACCACGGAAAAAAAGAGGAGGGGGGGGGGAGGGGAGGGGCCCCCCGGTGCCTTGGCATCAGGTGGCACCAGACCAGAACCCTGCCAGTTATTGTTATAGCGCAGCGTAACGGCTTGGGTGTGGGTTCTGACAGAGAGGCAGTGGTGGCACCAGTCAGAACCATGTGAGGTAAGAGTATAGCGTAGCGTAACGGCTCAGGTGTGGGTTCTGACAGAGAGGCAGTGGTGGCACCTACCAGAACCCTGCCAGTTATTGTTATAGCGTAGCGTAACGGCTTGGGTGTGGGTTCTGACAGAGAGGCAGTGGTGGCACCTACCAGAACCATGTGAGGTAAGAGTATAGCGTAGCGTAACGGCTCAGGTGTGGGTTCTGACAAAGAGGCCTGTGGTGGCGTTGTCAGAACCCCGGCCAGCTAGGATTATTTATATAGTAAATAAAAGTGGCTCAGGTGTGGGTTCTGACAGCGGCACCGGCCACCGGAAATTTCAGGTGGCTGTCAGAACCCCTGCCAGCTAGGATTATTTATATAGTAAATAAAAGTGGCTCAGGTGTGTGTTCTGACAGCGGCACCGGCCACCGGAAATTTCAGGTGGCTGTCAGAACCCCTGCCAGCTAGGATTATTTATATAGTAAATAAAAGTGGCTCAGGTGTGGGTTCTGACAGCGGCACCGGCCACCGGATTTTTCAGGTGGCTGGATTAGAGGGAGGGGGAGGGGGCCCCCGCTGCCAGGGTAGTGACAGAGGGGTGGGCGGTGGCACCTGCCAGAACCGTGTATTTTGGGGGGTGGGGTGGGGGTTGGCAAACCTGGCGGCGCGGTGTGGGTTCTGACAAGGGTGGCTGTCAGAACCCCGGTAGATGATTTTATTTATATAGTAAACAGAACTTCGACATGTCTGGGTTCTGGCAGGTGGCACTGGCCAGAGGAGAGTGGCAAGGTCAATGTCTATCTTAGAGCGGCGTGACTGTTAGCCACTCGTAGGGCGTGTTGGAGGCGTGGATGCCTATGGCGGCGAGATCGGTCAGGGGCCGGGCTACTGTAGACTTGCCGTCGAATACCAACTGCCGCGCGGGGTCGATGCCGTAGGCGTGGCCTTTGTGGACGAGGATGCCCAGCGGCGCGGTTCCATCGAATAGCCAACCGGTACCACGCTTCTTCAGGGGCTCGCGGGAGACGATAGCCAGTGCCCGCCCTTGCTTCTCCAGCTCGTTCAGGTACTCGTAGAAGATAGGGTAGCAGTCCACTGATCTCTTGAATTCTGAACGTAGCTTTTCCTTGTAGCGCTTCGGGGCGTTGCACAAGTTGAACAAGGCCATGGCTAAGCACGCGTAAGGCTTGTCAAGGCGGAAGCGCTGTGCTACGGCCGTGCCTGCTGAGCAGGCTCCGGCACGCGACACAACGCTAGAGTCCCCGACCGGCCTGTACGGCGTGCTTTTGCCCATGACCTCCTCCATAATCGTTCGCCGCCAGTGCAGATCCGCGTAGTGGCCGTCCTCCTCCTGCCAGGTGAGCACGTAGTCCAGCGGCTCCAGTGACCGGCTGCGGTGCTTCGTCTCGAGGTCCTGCCAGACCACCTTGATGGCGGGCCCGTCGCTCTCCTGCCAGCCGTATTGCTTCTTGTCCTTGTCCGTAGCCCGCTGTAGCTCGCAGTATTTGTAGTGCTTGCCGGTCGGTGCGTGCAGGCAGCGTCTCTTGGCGGGCCTCTCCTCCTCTGGGACGGGCGCGGGGGGCGGGGGCGTCAGCGGTAGCGGTGGCGGCGTCGTAGGTAGCGGCGGGTCGATGGTCAGGATGTCGACGTCCTCCTCGTCGTCCTCCTCGTCGCTCCCGTCGTCCTGTCCCGCAGGCGCTGGCATGAACCGTGGCAGAGCGCGAGCAGCTTCGCCGAGACGTTCGGCTGGGCCCATGGGCATGCCTGCTGAGCTGGCTATACCCATGGGCGCAGCGCCCCCTCGACAGGCAAACTCGATCTCTACCGCCTGCTCTGGCTCAGGTCTTGGTCCGCTGTCGCCGAGGCAGTCCCCTTTGCCGCTCGCTCGGTCGGCCGCGCCGTAGGCAACGTCCAGCACAGTCATGTATCTTCACAGGCACGTACACACACTGAAAACACTCGACTTCACATGAGTCTATCTCAGCTAATCAATGTTATTTTTACGAAATTTTTACTGTATTAGGTTCTTTGTGATGCAAGCTGTCTGATTATGTGCCCAGGCCTTGTGTGGACCATCTGGGCGCAGTCCAAAGACTTGGTCAAAGTCACGGAAAAATGGGGCCGACCCTATTTTTCCAAGTTTTCCAAGTAACCGTTTGTAACCAATACCCGAGATTTTTGCGAGCTGTTTGTGCCAGTAGATTCCCCTTGGTGTGGGCTATCTAATTCTATATTCAAACCTTATGGGAACCCTCTGGGCGCAGTCCAAAGACTTGGTCAAAGTCACGGAAAAATGGGGCCGATCCCATTTTTCCAAGTGACCGTTTGCAGCTAGACTAAGCACTGCGTGTGTGTGTACAAGTGATTCGTATTCATCACGATACAACCTTTCAGGATATATATACATATAGCACCAGCAACCTGCAAACATGTCCAAAACCATCAAGGGTTCTATTCTAGCCAGCTACCCACTTCCCAAGTTCGGCTGAACTAGGGTTCTGAGGCCAAAAATCGTCTGGGCTCGCGCCACGTCATGCTTACTCTGTGGGTCCATTTTTTCCGCTTGTGATTTTTGGCTATTTCCTTTTTGCCTCCCCTCCCCGCCACCGCCCACCGCCCACCGGAAAAATATGGACTTTTTTCCGCCCAAAACTTTGCAAGCGTCTATCTCGGCCAATCCTGGACCTTTTTACGTAATTTTTGCTGATTCAGATTCGTCTCGATGCGGGCTATCAGAATATATATATTAGTGCCTAAGAACTTCTCCGAAAGCATGCCAAACATTCAATTTGTGTCCTTTGCCCCCCCCTCTGCGCCACCTCCCTGCCGGTTCAGTATTAGTAAAATAGGATCTAGTAAACTAATTAAAGTAAGGTAATCTCTCTGTATTATTATTAAATCTGTAGATTAGACAATTACAACTATTTTAATCGGTAGTACAATTTTAACGACTGGCAGAAAAAGACTGCATGCGAGGCGCGCCAGTGTGTCCAGGGTGAACGGGGCTCGGACGATGGGCACGGCGGGCGGGTCGGTCGGACGTGCGAACTCGTCGACGAGCGGCTGGCCGGTCAGCCGTCGGCGCTTGGCGGTACGGTCGTGTCGGTCGTCTCTTTGTCTGCGCATCTGGTCGGTACTCTGGTCCTTGGACTGTGAGGGCGGACTGGTAGTCGGTCGCGTGTCCTTGCCCAATGGCACGCGCCCGCTGCCTTTTTGTCCCTGAGAGCCATGATATGGCCGAAATATTCGTGATACGGCGAAAATGGCAGTGATATGGTACAAAAAGGCAGTAGTGTGGGACAAAAAGGCAGTGATATGGCTGTATGTGTATTGCCTGCATCCGGGCCCGGCGCACCGGTGAATTTCTAGAAGACCGTTACTGTCACGTGTGCGGCACCCGTGTCACTCTCATAAGACTCGAGTCTGCCTTGACCGAAAGTGGTCGGAGCCGGAACGAACCTATTGCCGTTTTGTCCTTACCGTAAATTGAGGCCGATTTTCCGGAATTTTACCGCATCGCAAAACCAGTCAAAATTTCTTGCCTTGCCAAAAAATTACCGCATCGCAAAACCAGTCAAAATTTCTTGCCCTGCAAAAAAATTACCGCAAAACCCGTCAAAATTTTGCTGTCTCGTCCGATGACCAACCGCTACATCTTTTTTTGTAGGTGCCTACATGCAAGAACACAAGACAGCCATGCCATCCGTCACTGCCTTCGATGACGACGACGGCGAAAGCCCCGAACTGCAGTCCCTTCATGACAGAGCGCGGCGCAAGAGAAAGTGGACACAACAAGCGGCGGCGGCCACGGGCGGCGAAGCGGAAGAGTGCGACAGCGAGCCACCCAGCCCTGTCCAGTCCGCCAGCGACGACGAGTCGGCCGACGAGAAGGCCGCTCCTACCAGCAAAGACAAGACGAAAAGGGCAGCCGTGTACAGGTTCTACGAGATATTGGACCTGCCCGCCGTCCGCGACCTGTTGGCCGAGCCCCGCCTGGCGCCCGTTCACAAGCAACTGCTGGACTGCATGCAGAAGGAAGTGATCGCGACTGGGGGCTACTGCGTTGACTACCGCTACGGCAAGGGCACCAAGGGCGGCCGGGCCTACGCTACGACCGGGATGCAGAATGCGCCTATCGCCCTGCGCCGCCTGGTCCTGCCTGCGTTCTGCCAGGAGGTCGACATCAACAACAGCGTGCCCGTGTTCTTGCTGTGGCTGGCGGAAAGCCTGGCCAGCGATCCGGCCCCCCTGGCTGCCCTGCGCAAGCTTGTAGAGAACCGGGAAGAGTGCTTGCAGAAGACGGCCGAAGTCTTCGGGAAGTCGAGGGACGGCGCCAAGGAGATACTGCTCAGGATCTTGCACGGCGGGGACCTAACGGGCCTGCCCCCATTCCGTTTTGCCCGGGAGCTGCGCAACTCGGTCCTGCACGCGATCGCGGTGCTCAAGCCTCACTACAGGAAGGTGTGGGACTACTGCGATAAGAGGCAAAAGCTGGGCTGGGACCGCGTCAGGCACATCAACTACAAGAACGTCGAGGGGGCGTTCGTGCACTTTGTGACTACTCGCTACGAAGCGAAAGTCATGTCCCGCGCCATGGCCTTCTTCCGGGACAAGGGCTGCGAGACGATCTGCCTGCGCCACGACTCGTTGGTGATCGAGGACAGACAGAACGTGGTGGACGAGGCGATGCTTCGCGAGCTGGCGGAGTTCTGTTCCGCGGTGGACTACGGCGAGACAGAGACGAGGCCCCAGGGCCGCAAGGACCTCACGAGGCTGCCCAAGCTCGCTAGGCTCGGCTGGAAGTGCAGCTCCATGGTTGCGCAGGACGGCGACCGCGAACAACTGCTGGAGGCGGAGGACAAGGGCTCACCGGCGGAGCAGCTGGGCTTTGAGGCTTCCGGCATCTACAGGACAGAGGATGACGTGTTCGAGAAGGAGTACATGCACCCGATCAGCTTCGACAAGTTCCGCTACCAGCTGGTGAACGCTATTACGGGGCTAGGCAAGTCGCACGCTTCCAGGAATTCCATCTTGGAGCTGCTGCGGGCGGACCCAGATGCCAGGGTCTGCATCGTGACCGGCCGGCGGACACAGGCGTCCTGTGTCAATGGGGATCTAGCCTCCTTCCTGGACGAGAACGGCATCGAGATTTCCACGCTGGCCAACTACATGAACGCGCCGACGGACGCTAGTGGCTGCTTGTCACAGCACAAGCGGATTATCGTGCAATACGAGTCCCTGCACCGTCTGGTGGTCAACCAAGGCAACGCAAGGACGTTGATCAGCTACGACCTGCTCATTCTGGACGAGTTCAGGCTGCTGGCCGACCAGCGGGTCTCGATGCAGACGAACCGCTGGAACCTGCGCGAGAACAACGCCATCTACGAAAAGCTGTGCAAAGAGACCCCGCACGTTCTGGTGATGGACAAGGACTTGGCCTCCGATTCTACGTGCTACGACTTCTTCGTGGGCGCCAACGGGATCGCAAAGCAATCCGAAGTACAGTTCCACGACTACCGCTACGTGCCGCCGCACCTTAGGCGCGATATCAAGGTTGTAGGCAAGCTCGAGGTATGGCTGGAGAAGCTGCGAACTAATCTGCGAGAAGGGAAAAAGACGCTCGTGCCCTGCCGCTCGAACCGCGAAGCAAGGGCTATCTACGACATGTTCGTGGCGGCCGGCGAAGCTCCGGAGAGGCCAGACGCCAAGGGGAAGAAAGTCGAGACGAGGGAAGACGGCAAGGTCGAGGAGGTAGACCCGATCTGGGCGCGAGGGGCTAGGGTGCGGATCTTGACTGCGCAGACCCCCCCGGGGGAGAGCCAGGCGATGATATCCAACATCAACAAATTGTTTAGGCCCTCGGAACCAAGCGACTACACTTCTGGCTGCATCATACTGATCTACACGAGCTCGCTGTGCGTGGCGGCCGACCTACAGGACCAGATCGAGTGTGTGATGCTGCACTGTGCGAACGGGACGAGCATTGCCAGGGGTGGTCCGCCCGCTAGGATCCTGTGGCAGATGGTTATGCGCGCGCGCCGTGTGCGGGACAGGACTGTCTACTGTTACTTTGGCGAGGGGTTCCGGCCGCCGTCCGTGCGCTCCGACAATGCGCCCGTGCGGCCGTGGCAGCATGACAAGGTGTACAAGGAATTGGCCAAGAACTTTAACGAGAAGCGACAACAGATCCGGAAAGTGACGCTCAGCTCCAATCCTAAAGATAAGGACGCGATATACCTGATGATGGACGTTGGCCTCCGGTGGAAGGACGTCGTCGACGCCAGCGGCAAAAAGCTGTACTCGGTCGAGGTGAATTCCAACCTCGTGGAATGCCTGCTGGCGCGCAAGACAGAAATAGAGCACAACAGGAACGAGCTCGTGTTCCAGGAGTTTGTGCGCGGGCACGCATTGGTTATGGACGACCCTCCGCCAGAGGAGCAACTGCGGAAGGCGCTCGACGAGCTGAGGCGGCCGGTCAGCGACCCGGTGGTGGAATCCAAGCAAGCAGACAAAGAAGACGAGCTGGCTGGGACCCGCGAGACCACCGACGAAGAGCTCCAGTTTGTGCTGTCGCAGCACATCAAATGGGCGGACCTCGGGAGCACTTTTTACGCTCGGAAGCGCATACAGGACATCGAGCACATGAAGGGCACTAAGCGGAAATACATACAAGTTGAACTAGCGGTGCTAGAGACGCTGCAGCTCTACCCTGGCTATCTGCACGCCATGCACGAACATGCGCTGAGCGGCAAGGCCATCCCCGCTGACGAGCTGCTGGCACAGTACAAGGCCATGCGCAAACAGCGCCGCGCGCTGCGCATGATGCAAGTGGCCCTGTCTCCCGTGGCCGACGCGGTCGAGGCCGACGACAAGGCCCTGTTTAGCGGATCGAGGGAACAGCGCAAGCAGGTGACCGAGTATGTGAAGCTCGCGACCGTCGCTCACCACGTCATCAGGGAAACTGCGTCCTTGCTTGGCTGCCAGCTGCCCGACCTGCTTTCTCCCGCCCATCGGCTCACCAATGCACAGATCAACAAAACAGGCGGCCGGTTAGCACAGCTCTTCCGGGACTTGGAGATTTCGCAGCGGGATCCAGAAACTACTCGCACGGACCAGCCGCCCGAGAAGGCCGTGATGTGCCTCAAGTCCTTGCTCTCCAAGTTCGGGTTTGAACTAGTTAAGACGGGCTCCAAGCGGCTGCCAAAGAATGCGGATGGTAAGAGGCCTGAGATCGTGTCGTACAAAGTAGTAGCGACAGAGGAGGCCGGTGCACTGAAAGGCTTGCACGTGGGCTTCTGGCAGCCCCCAGCCCGCGAGCCGTGGCAGCCGCCGGCCAGGGAGCAGCAGCCACAGTCGCCGCGACCGCCGCCTGCCAAGAGGCAAAAGATCACGAATGATGCGGATGTGTAAAATCAATAAAAGATTTTTTTGTACAAAAAAAGGTGCCTGACAGACCAAGGAGAATTGAACTGTGGACACATTTTTTCTTGTGTAATACTGTTTTTGACTCGTTAGGCCAGTATGTCAGACACACAAATAAATAAGGAGGACAACTCGCTACTGTTCTTTGGCGGGTGCCTTCCAGCCAGGCTGGCAATAGCGGGCCTGGCCATCTATAGACCACAGCCCTGGATGAGAGCGCTGGCTGCAATTCCTGCTGCTGTTTGGTTGAGCGGGGCACTTGACGACAAACAAACCGGATTTTTTGACGGAGAGGCGTGGTGGGCAGAACACCGAAAAACACACGGGCTCCTGTGGGCTTCCTATGCCCTCACCGGACGAGGCGAAATTCTAGCGGCTGATGCGGCCTTTGGTGCGTGGGTTGCGGTAGAACACGGAAAAAAAAGTTCTGAGCCAGACTCTGTATAGGCTTGGCAAATGCAAGTGACCAAAAGAAATGGAGCTCCGCAGGCCATTTCGTTCGATAAAATATTGGAAAGAGTTACTGGGCTGTCGAAAGATTTGCCTGCATGCGACCCCGTTCTTGTGTCCCAGAAGGTTGTTGCTGGTCTCTACAACGGGGTGCCGACGAGCGAACTCGACGCGCTGGCCGCGAGCACGTGTGCGTCGCTCGCGATTCAGCACCCGCAATACGGAGACCTGGGTGGTCGTCTCCTGGCCTCCAACCACGCAAAGCAGTGCCCGCCGACCTTCAGCGCGGCCATGGACAAGCTTAGGTGGGGCATGGAGCCAGCTTACAGCATATTCGTGGACACGCACGCCGGGCAACTAAACGCCATGGTCGAGGCCCGTCGAGACATGTTGTATGACTACTTTGGCTACTCAACGCTGCTCAAGTCCTATCTGCTCAAAGATAGCCAGGGCCGCGCGTGCGAGACGGCCCAGTACATGTGGCTTCGTGTGGCTGTCCACCTGCACCGCCGCGAGTCCAAAGAGCCACTAAAACTCGTTAGAGAGACGTATGACCTCATGTCGTTGCAATTCTACACTCACGCGAGTCCAACGTTATTTAACAGTGGGCTGAGAAGAGCGGGCCAGCTTTCCAGCTGCTTTCTGCTCCCGATCAAGGCCGACTCGCTTAGTGCGATATATGACACGATCAAAGATGTTGCTCTTATCAGCAAGGGAGGGGGCGGGCTGGGAGTTCACCTCGGCTGCGTGAGGGCCAAGGGGTCCTTGATACGCAGCACTTCCGGATTTTCAGATGGTGTGATTCCGTTGTGTAAAGTGCTAAACGAGACCGCCCGCTACGCAAATCAGGCCGGGAAGAGAAAGGGGGCGATCGCGGTCTACCTGCCAGTACACCACCCCGACGTGTTTGAGTGGCTGGACCTCAAAAAAACCACGGGCTCCGAAGAACTGCGAGCCCGAGACTTGTTTTTAGGGCTGACAGTGCCAGATCTATTTATGGAGCGTGTAGAGCGGGATGAAATCTGGAGTCTTTTTTGTCCGGACGAGACGGGCGTAGGTGACCTGGACGCCCTCTACGGCAAGGAGTTCGAGTCTCAGTACAAGCGAGCCGAGAGGCTTGGGCTGGCGAGGCGCACCGTCAAGGCGCGCGAGCTCTGGAGCGCCGTCTGCCGTGCACAGATCGAGTCTGGCGGCGTTCCGTACATTATGTACAAGGATGCAGTGAACGCGAAATCGAACCAAAAAAACTTGGGCACGATTCGTTGCTCAAATCTCTGTGCCGAAGTGGTCCAGTACAGCTCAGGCGGCAAGTGCGGTGAGCACAGCGTGTGTAACTTGGCCTCCATCGCGCTGCCCATGTTCGTTTCGCAGGACCGCAAGTCCTTTAATTTCGAGCTGCTGCGGTCGTGCGTGCGTGTAGCAATCAGAAATCTCGACACCGTCATAGACATTACAGACTATCCCACGGAGGAGGCCAGGCGCAGTAATCTCTTGCACCGTCCGGTGGCCCTTGGCGTAAATGGCCTGGCCGACGTGTTTGCTCTGCTCAAGATGCCGTGGGATTCGACAGAGGCACAAAAGCTCAATTTCAAGATATCACACGAATTGTACTACGCCGCATTATGGACCTCTTGTGAACTAGCACAGGAGAAGGGTGCTCACAAGAGTTTCGGCGGGTCTCCCGCTAGCCAGGGGCTCCTGCAGTTCGATCTGTGGCCCGGCAAGCAGCAGACTGACGACCGCTGGGACTCGCTCCGCCTGAGCATCACCAAGAACGGGCTACGAAACTCACAGCTAATTGCCTACATGCCTACTGCCACGACCGCTCAGATCCTGGGCAACTTCGAATCTTTTGAACCGGCCCACTCAAACGTCTTCGTGCGCCGTGTGCTCTCTGGCGAGCACGTCGTGTGGAACAAACACCTGGTGCGGGAGCTAGAAGAACGCGGCCTCTGGAACGACCAGCTCCGTGGTAAAATCATTGCCGACGGCGGGAGCGTGCAAGGGTGCGACCTGCCCCAAGACATCAAAAACATCTACAAGACGGTTTGGGAAATCCCCTTGCGCTTGCAGCTTCACTTGGCTGCCGATCGTGGCCCATTTGTGTGCGGAAGCCAATCGCTCTGGAAAGGGTCTTTTTTGCGCGCGCACAGGCTGTACAAGAGCCATTTCAGGAAATGGGTCTTGCCGCGCTCTGATTTGCCGACGAGCACGAACAGCTGCCCCGCTCCCTTTTCGCGCGGGTAGAAGACTTCGATGTTTCGCTTGAACTCGGTCGGCTGCAGCTGCTCTGCTGGTTGCTGCTTCTTCTTCTTCTTGCCCTTGTCTTTCTGCTTGTCGACATAGTCAAGTATCTTCTCCTCGATTGTCTTCTCGCCGAGCTGCTGTTCCGGCTCCGGCAGCCGTTCGACCGGGCCTTCCGGTTGCTGCTGCTGCATAATTTTTTTTTTAACTTCTCGCCGAATATTAAAAAAAAGATATGCCGCTGGTCTTGAGTGACAGGACGCGCTTGCTAGTCGACCAAGCCGAACCGGCGAAGGCCGTGGTAAAGGCAGCGCTCAACAAGGCCAAGAAGAAGCCGGCCAAGAAGAAACCCGTTGTCAGTAAGAAGAAGTAGCAGGTTTTTTTTTATTTTCGCCGCCAGACAGTTTGATAAAAAGATTCGACCCAAAAATGAAGCCCTGGCGCAAGAGGCACGCCGGCCGTGCTTTTACCAGCGATGCGCCTGTTTCCTTCAAGAAGCAGCGCACTGGGTTTGTGGGCGGCGGATCGGTCGAGATGGCGGCCAAGACCAGGGAAATCATGAAATATGCCAACCCGCAGCTCTCGGCCGTGCTGGATGCGGTTGCGCCAGCAACCGTGCCTGCTGCCACTGCCGCAGCTGCCACTGACGCGAAGGCCACGCATGCCGCGCCGGTGCTAAAGTCGTTTGACAGCAGTGCGGCTGTCATTGTGCATGATGACGACGACAAGAAGAACTCGGCGGCCGCCGCGCCGGTGCTACAGCCGTTTGACAGCAGCGCGGCTGTCATTGTGCACGATTTACACGTGACAAATCCCACTGAACGCAGGGTCAGCAGCGCTTTGTTCTACGCGTGGCAGCTCGGTCTCAAAACTACGTATTACATAAGAACCCAGGCCGCTAGCAAAGCCCTGGGGCCGGCCGACTGTGCTATCTGTGTAGCCTGAAACTGTACAAATTTTAATTAATTAAACAAACTCCTCTTCGATCTGCATCGCGTTCGGGTCGGTTGCAGAGTCTTCCTTGAGCGACACACCGTAGGCCTCTTCTTCCGTCAAGCTGATGTCCGGATAGGGCAGGCCGTCCGTAATCTTCCTCAGTTGGATAATCTTGAGGCCGAGCGAAACCTTCTCTTGGCGCGAACACAGCGCCGTCACTTGGACCAGGCACCTAACGGTATCTACCTTGGCAATGGCTTGGTTGTCTCCCTCTCCCCCCAAGATCTTGGCGCCCGTCAGCGTGCAGCCCAGGCGCGCGGGCCAGGCCCTGTCGCTCTTGGCGCTAGTACGGGGACGGGTACAGGCCTGGTAGTAAGACTTGATTTCCTGGTCTGTTTTCGCCAGAGGGCCGCTTCGTTTCACGGTGGGCAGCAGCTTGTCCCGGGCTTGCACGACCAGCGCGCACATCCTCTCGTCAATGGCTTTGATGGCTTGGTAGGCCTCCAGCACAGTCGAGTGGGTCGTGGCCTCGCGGAAACTCAGATCGATCATCACCTTCTTGGAGTCAGGGAAGCTCGAAGGGTCCCAGGCTACGACCAACGGAGGTAGTAAGAGAGTTAGGGCCTTCCCGTCGTACACGACGTTGCCAAAAATTGACCCGTAGGCCGCCCGAGGTTCGCCCTGCAACTTGATCTTCTCCAGGTCCTCGGCCGGGTTGAACTTGACTGCCAGCTGCTTGCCATCGCTCACGCTCTTGATCAATTGAACAGACATCACCCCTTTTGTGAGAGGCAGACACTCTCTTCAATATGGTAAGTATAAAAAAATGAAAATTGAATATGTTGCTAAGATTGATAAACCATACCTTGAATATTTAATTCAACAACCTTATTTTAATAACAAAGATGCGGTAAAAAAATATCTTTGATATCATATTACCTTCATTGTTTTTTTTTCTGTATCACTGATCCTCAATAAAATTAGCAATAATATTGATATTTCCTCCTCCACCAGCAGAGACAAACTTCTGTGTAAAAGTCAATACATCACTCGGTGATAGGTATATATCATAACTTCTAAGATTGATTTGTTGAGTTGATTGAGAATTTACATATAGTTTAAAAATTGTTGTTCCGTTTGCGATAGCACTCGCCTTTGTGTCAGTATCTACAATTGAATACTTAGAATCAACATCTGCAAAACCTGCTCCAGTTAGTGTTCCATTTAGTACCATTCTGACAACATTCGACTTAGTATCTTCATTTGTAATACTTATCAAAGTTGGATAAACATTTGAATAATTTGTTAAATTAGCACCGCCCGCATCAAATGTTGCTTTATTCCTGATACTAATAATAGGACTTTCAGTGGTGTTTGCTGCTTTACTTCCTTCCACTTCGTTTGTTATACTTGTGTTTATCGTATTCGTTCCCTCAATGAATAAACTGGCACTAGCTGTTTTAAGAGATTGTATTCCAGTCGCTGCATCATTTCTCATTGCTGCAGTAAAAGGTAATGTCGTATTTCGTAGGCTTACACCATTATTAGCATTCGCATAGTCAATCATATGAACTAATTGAAATAATCCTGTAATGGGATTTTCAATATAAAACTTGATAGCACCAAAACCTAAATATTAAAATTGAATTTGAAATACATTTCCTTTACTCCAGTCTAAGTCTGGCATAGCCGAAGTTCCATCGCAAGGGTCGTCCCAGTCTTCTTGGTCAATATAATCTGCAGCACCTCCCGCATAATGTGCGATATTCATTCCTGCTTGATTTCTGTAAAAATAAAATCCATCGTTAAGGTCATTTCCTATTCCAATATATGAATAGTAATCTTTTGTATCGTCCGTTGTCCATAGAGCAGTAAAGCGGGCTAGGACACCCATTCCAGTTCTATATTTTATTCTCCTTTTACTTACCAGTCTAGCATCTGCCGTAGCATCAGCAGTTGTTTTCAATTCAGCAATATTATTTAAAAATGACACAGACGATTTTGTTTCTGTTTTTGTCCATATCCTAGTATTAATTGTATATGGAAAGATTTCTTGTAATACTGGTGTTAATTGACCTACTACTGCTTCGCCAAAAGCGGTTTTTGAATTATTTGTTTCAATATCACCATCATATCCAACCCTGACGTTTATAAATTCTCCGTCAGGATTTTGTGCGATTAAATTTCTCTGGTGGGACATTTGAGAATTTCACTTCGTGCTACGCACTCTCGTTTATTCTCAAACGTCGTTTTCCTATATTATTATACAAGAAAAAAATATTTAATTTATTAATTTTTACTTTTTTGTTTATCACGATGTTTTAGAATATAGATTCAGCGAGCTGAATCGATAGTGAGAATGCGACAGCATGAAGCGCAATTCTAAAATATCAACTCATCAAAATTTCAACTCCTTTAACAAGCACACTACGTTGAAGAATGGCGAATGTGTAATGGTTAAGATTAGTTACGCCAGCACCACTCGCATTATTACTTGTAGTTGAAACGAATTCATATCGCCTCTCAGTGTCTAGGCTTAAACCGCTCACCTCATAGCCGTCTGTGTCCTTATCGCACAGCGGGCGGTTATTGTCCCAAGTATCTACATGGAACCAGTTGTAATGATAGACATCACTGTTTAGGATAGCACTTCCCTTCAACTTATCCTTCAAAATCATATAGTCTTCATTCTCAGAAGTGCCAATGTCAAATTGTTGAAGACGAGAGCCGTCAAGAGTTGTATAATATGAAATAATCTTTGCATCCGCTCTATTATCATTATCAAAAGAAGTATTATCACTCTCAGTGAAATGAAAGGCTGAAGTATAAATACGACGAATTCTTTCACCCTGCGAGCGGTTCATCTTGATAACATAGTTCTGTTGGTTTGTTTGAAGACTTTGTTTCCAAGCGATAGGATACTCAATCTTAAATGGAAAGCCTTCACCCGCAATCTTTTGCTGGACACCTAGGATGACATTCGGGTCAGTCTCAACAGCAAGGAATAGATTTAGGTTAGAGACGATAGCACCAGAGGTTGTAGCTGCAGCACCAGTGGCAATAGAACTCACATCAGTACCATAGAATGAAGAGCGGTTGGTTTCAGCCCACACAATCCGCATATCCAAAATTTCATTAAACCCGATAGTCTTATCCAGTTCAAAAATAGTGCCAAACAGCATACCCAAAGGAAACTTAACATTAATAACAGGGGTGGCAGTATTATTACCCCCACCTTCAAAATACTTAGCCTCCTCAAAAGGAACATTAACAAGGCTATAAGTTCCAACAGTGCTATCAGCGAGAGCGGTATCATCATTACGGCGGGCATTAACAAGAGGCACTTTGAAATATCCTTGAACTGCACCCTTAAGACCAGCAACATCTGCCGCATCAGTAATTGTTTTTCTTTCCGCTACGGTTCAAATTTCAACTTTTCCAGCATTACACTTTTGAAGCATAGCACCACTACCCGCACCAGCACCATGAATTTCAAGTGCCATAAATTTTTCATACTTCATTTCTGGTTTCCATATAACCTTTGTGTAATTACCCACATGTTGAAGATTACACAGATACTGCCCGCTTCGGCTTCGCAATTCAAGAGTTTTAATCATAGACAGACAATCCATATAGATACGATTGTAGCGATTAGCACCACCCGCACCAGACGGAGTGTAAGTAAATCGCAACACACTCCTCGCAAGGTTCAAAGGACGAGTAGGAGTTTCAAATGTGTTTTCCATACCACCAGCAGTAGTAAGTGCGACAGGTTGCGAGCCTTCACGGGTCGTAAGTTTAGTTAATTCATACTTACCAGTGAGCAGTTCCTTAGTCTGATGGACTAGTTCTCCTCCGTATTGGACTGGCATTTTTTGTTCTGTTTTTGAAGTAGTGTAAGTTGATTAATACACGAAATATATTTATAAAAAAAATAAATAATTAAAATAAATATCAATCACTTGGATTTCAACAAATTGCAAAATGAATTAAATAAACTAAAATAATTAGTTTCACGATAAACCAACAATGTCATAACAATACCCAAACCATTAAGATTTATTGCTTGGTCGTTATCGTCCGTCAAGTAAAACCTGAATACGTTGTTTGAATTAGCGGACAATGTTTTACCATACGCAGACCCGCTTCCATCATAGATAACAGAACCAAAAGGAATTTCGTTGGCTGTGTATATTTCTTGAAGCACATGATTATCACCTTCATTCACCAAATCCGATTGAAGATACAGAGTTTTTTCACCAGTTAAAATAATTACATTTGGCGATTTAATACAATCATTAGCAAAGAAATATGTTGAATTTCTATCAAAACCCATAACTTCATGAATACGGGTATCGGCATCAAATATAAACCGCGGTTGAATACCTCCGTTATTTGAAACACTGAATGTTAATTTACCATCCTCCGCTTCTGTGTTTGTATTGTTGCTTGAGACTACATAAGTATAGTCATTCGGACTTTCTGTCGTCAGTACCTCGGCCAGTTTATTTTTTAAGTTGTTCATTGTGTAGTTGCCCTCAGGTATTGTAATTAAAGCCTCATACCCGTCTTCGGATAATGTAAAAGTATTATATGGTGAAGCCACAGAGTAATACGACTTCGGCACATAGATATGAAGAATTTTACAATGTGTGGGATTGTCTAGCCCCTTCATATTGACTTCGTGTGTAAAGTCGCTGTCTGTTCCCGTTATTCTATTTTTACGATTTATGTAATAGATACTAGAACTTCTTCCTCCCTTATAGTCCATGATATTTAGAATTGCGCTTCGTGCTCCGCACTCTCGCTATGGATTCAACTTGTTGAATCTATATTCTAAACATCGTTTTTTTCTTTTTCAAAAAAAATTAATGCTTATTGTAATCCTTAAAAGTGCGTAGCCCCCGATGTTTGTTGAAGACGAAGTCTGAAACAAATATCAAATGTATGTATCGAAATGACCATAACCATTCTGTGATTTTAACTTTTCTGCTTCGTCTTCTTTAAAATCTGTATAACCGCTGGCAAATTTAAATTTAATACCTTTCGCTCGCTCTAAAAGAAACCTCATAGCAAACCATCCGCATGTGTCGCTCGTATCACTCTGCTCTTTTACTTGATTGACCTTCATCAATAAATAACTATCTGGATGACTTTTATCTATTAGCTGTTTCATTTGTTGCTGAAAGTCTTCCGTCGGCTCGTAAAGTGCTAAAGGGTCATACACTTCAACACTCTGTCTTTATCTAGACTTATCCATATTGCCATCCAGTGCTGTCCTTTTTTGTTGCTAGGGTCGGTATTCATAATAAATCCGTATCGCTTTCTGCTTCCGGGCTTCAACTTATAGATTTCATCACTGGCTATTGCACCAAGATACCATCCATATTTTTTCATTATATCATCTGTTTCATTAGTCATTAAACCGCGACCCTCTCCCTGTTGCTGTGGCTCCTCTGGCTGTTGCTCTGGTTGCTGTTGCTCTGGTTGCTGTGGCTGTGGTTGCTGTTGCTCTTGTTGCTGTGGCTGTGGTTGCTGTGGCTCTGGTTGCTGTGGTTGCTGTCCAAAGGACGCATCTCCAACTTCGTTGGAGTGCTCTGGTTGCTGTGGCTGTGGCTCTAATGGCGGGGGTAGCGGTTGGGGCATCCCCTCGTCAATGCTCAAATCATTTGAAACTTGTTTATCCACATTGGGTTCTATAGTCATTTAGCTAGTTAGAGTTTTTACAAAGTCTTTTTTTATTCATTGTGTGTTTCCAATCTTTGCGGGCTAAGTATTTTTTTATTTTCGCTATTGAAAATACTTTATCAATTAATTTTTCTAATGTCTTTGCTCCACTACCT
>WBZZ01004896.1:0-2500 GCA_019918135.1 Paulinella micropora
CCCTAGAGGTGGGAGTCAGATTGCCGTCCGGGAAGACATTAGAGTGACGGTCGGAAAGAAATTAGAGTGGTTCCCACCGTAAAGGCAGCATGATGGTCAGAAGGACCGCTGCAAGGCAAGGTGTGGCAGCCCCTCATCAAGGGCGACACCTGGGACAATGTAAAATGTTTGAGGAAATTAAGGGAGTGCATGTTGGCACAAAAAGACTTGTTCGTTTGCCATGTTGGCAAAAATGTTGACAAATTTACCGGTGGTTCCAGACATTTTTTCGAAAAGTTAGCTGGGCGGCAGGTGGTGCTGTTTGCTGGTTTCGGCTCTTTCGTGGACGGTAGTTGTTGTTGAGGAAAGGTGAGCGGTGGGACAGTTTGGCGACATCGTGGGCATCGTTTTCTACGGTTTTGGTGCACTGGTTTGGACATTTAAATGACTTAGTTGGACAGTGTTGGACTTTGGGAAGTGAAGGAGGTAAATGTTGTCGTTCATGGACCTTGGGTTGAGTTTTAGACGGTGACGTTCAGTATTATTATTTGCAAAGGTGTTGGCTAGGTGTTATGTATTTGTTAGTGAGTAGCCTTCGTTTTTGGGCGACGGTTGGACTTTGAGTCTTCCTGGTTAGAGTTGGACCGTATGTGATTGACATGGGGCTTTAAGCGCTGGTTAAGGAAGGGGGAGTGCTAAAATATGATCCTCACACATTCATGCCCAAAGCAAACATGTATCTCCCCCTAACTTCTTATCCATTAATGCAAAGGAATGAACAGGCTGAGCAATACAAAGGTCCAAGTGGCCCTTGCCCTATGCTAGCAAGTCCGAGAGAAAGGAGAGAAGAAAGAGAGAGAGAGAGAAGAGCAACAGCTGTCCAGTCCAAAAGAACACAGCAAATACTTCCCATGTCTCATGTTGATCTCCCCCGACGTTCCCCAACCGGCTCCTCCAGGCATCATTATTAATAAAAACAACTACACTTGCGGACAAAAAACTGAAAGCACCACCACAGCCGACTCCTTGACGCCCAAAAAATCCGCACCCTAAGGAGAGTCAGTCACTATCACAGCAAACGACGACTAGCAGCTCTCCTGCTTCCCAAACTAAACGATTCTTGAAGCCACGCCGAAGCACAAACAAAGAAGAGAAGCAACAGTTTGTAGCTTAACTTGAAACCTTTAATAACCCACAAGATCCACAACTTCAATGTGGTGCGGTTTTAACTGAATTGCTGGGGCTACTTCAAGTTAAGTGTTAATTGCATTGACTGACGCTCTTGAAACAATACGTGAAAGCGAGACTCTTGAATCATGTCTTTTGTCCCAAAGCGTGACTAACCGAGTCACAAGGGCCCCCGAAGGCAAGCGAGAGCAGTCACTGAGAAAGGCAACTGCAGTGCCGTACAAAAAGGTAATGATAGTTTGATTCAACGTGACTCAAAGCCTGTGTCCGGCCAGCTGGCCGCATGATATATACCGTGCCGCAAACCGGGCTGGCCCGGCATATGATCATGGTACTCAGGCTGTGACTGGTAAAATGATGGCTAAAAACCTAAAAACCAGGCTGGTAGGCTGTTTGCATTTTAAGAGTTTAAATTATTAATAAATGAATATTGATCGAATTTCAGGATATTTGAAACAGACTCTGGGGCTGTCACCTTATATAATCATCTGAGTCACAGAGTCACGAGTCACTGTGACTGTTAGCCTGGTTACGGAGGCTGTTACTTACACAGATGCCATTGAGAATCAAGTTGATTTGAATGAAGTCACAGTTCTAAATTTATCAGTACTCAATGCAGACTCATGATGACATGATATCAGCTGATTAAACAGTGAAAGTCACTGACTGTTAATACTCTTAATAACTTTGAACTATTCTGCTATTATAAGCATCGGTTTTGCCACGGATAATAATACTAATCTGCAATAGCTGAAAATATTTATATATAATAATCAAATCCATGATGATGACTCGAGAGTCGACACGATTGAGCTGTCTGTCTGTCTGTTCTGTCTGTTCTGTCTGTTAATATATGACTGTGTGTGTTTGTGTGTGTGTGTGTGAGTGTGTGTGTGTGTGTGTGTGTGTGTGAGTGTGTGTGTGTCGGTCTGTCTGTCTGTCTGTCTGTGTCTGTCTGTCTGTTTGTCTGTCTGTTTCTTGTCTGTCTGTCTGGTCTGTCTGGCCTGGTCTGTCTGCCTGTCTGCCTGTCTATCTGTCTGTCTGTCTGTCTGTCTGTCTGTCGATCTGTCTGTCTGTCTGTCTGTCTGTCTGTCTGTCTGTCTGTCAGTCTGTCTGTCGGCCTGTCTGTCTGTCTGTCTGTTCGTCTGTCTGTCTGTCTGTCTTTCTATCTCCTCACACACACGCACAGTACTACGCACACACACACAAACACAAACACAAACACACACACACACACTTCTTCTTCTTCTTCTTCCTCTTCTTCCTCTTCTTCTTTCTTCCTCTTTTTTCGGTTTCTTAACAGGACGGGCCGTGTCTACTTATGCGGTACCAT
>WBZZ01004896.1:7500-47190 GCA_019918135.1 Paulinella micropora
TAATATAGCATAATTTCAATATTAATATTGCTTTTTTGCAATAATAATATTGCATGCATTTCAATATTAATATTGATTTTTGGCAATGATAATATTGCATACATTTCAATATTAATATTGCTTTTTGGCAATATAAATATTGCATGATTTCAATATTAATATTGCTTTTTTGCAATACTAATATTGTATACATTTCAATATTAATATTGCTTTATTTCAATATTAATATTGCATGATTTCAATATCAATATTTCTTTTTTGCAATACTAATATTGTATACATTTCAATATTAATATTGTTTTTTTGCAATATTAATATTACATAATTTCAATATTAATATTGCTTTTTTGCAATACTAATATTGTATACATTTCAATATTAATATTGTTTTTTTGCAATATTAATATTGCATAATTTCAATATTAATATTGCTTTTTTGCAATTCTAATATTGTATATATTTCAATGTTAATATTGCTTTTCGGCAATATTAATATTGCATAATTTCAATATTAACATTGTTTTTTGGCAATATTAATATTGCATACACTTCAATATTAATATTGCTTTATTGCAATATTAATATTGCATAATTTCAATATCAATATTGCTTTTTTGCAATACTAATATTGTATACATTTCAATATTAATATTGCTTTTTTGCAATATTAATATTGCATAATTTCAATATTAATATTACTTTTTTGCCATTCTAATATTGTATATATTTCAATATTAATATTGCTTTTCGGCAATATAAATATTGCATAATTTCAATATTAACATTGTTTTTAAGCAATGTTATATTGCATACATTTCAACATTAATATTGCTTTTTGGCAATATTAATATTGCATGATTTCAATATTAATATTACTTTTTTGCAATACTAATATTGTATACATTTCAATATTAGTATTGCTTTATTGCAATATTAATATTGCATAATTTCAATATTAATATTTCTTTTTTGCAATACTAATATTGTATACATTTCAATATTAATATTGCTTTTCTGCAATATTAATATTGCATAATTTCAATATTAATATTGCTTTTTTGCAATAATATTGTATATATTTCAATATTAATATTGCTTTTCGATATAACTATCAGAGAGAGAGAGAGAGGGAGAGAGAGAGAGAGAAGAGATCAAAGGAATGAAAGAAGAGAAATGAAAATAATGAGAGAAGAGAAGAAAAAATGAGAGGGGAGAGAGAGAGAGAGAGAGAGTCAGAGATGAAAAAAAAAAAAAAAACGAGAAAGGAGACGAAAAGGATGAGAGAAGAGAGAGATGAAAAGAATGAGAGAAGAGAAGAGAGAGAGAGAGAGAGAGCGAGAGAGAGATAGATGAAAAGAACGAAGAGAATGAATAAGAGAGATGCTGAGAGAATGAGAAAGAGAGAGATGCTGTAAAAGAGAGAGAGAGAGAAGAACAAGATATTGAATTTGAATCAATATTAATATTGAAAAATCAATATTTTTTTGTGTGGAAATTTTGATGAAAATCAATATTCGCACTCCGGGTAGAGAGAGAGAGAGAGAGAGAGAGAGAGAGAGAGAGAGAGAGAGAGAGAGAGAGATCGTTTGAGGGCCGAAAAGGTGTATTCGGTCGAATTACGAACTATTTTCCGAGAATTCTTGTCTGCAGTTACGTGGCAGAATATATACGATGCGACGGTAGGTCATACATGCGTCGTCCCTGGCAGCATGTGTTGCATTAAGTGCTCGCCTCGCTTTCGCGAAAAGATGGAACAGAACTCAATACCCGGCCTCGTCTCCATTCCAATCTTGGTCGGAGGCGATGGCCTGCCATTAAATCACGGAAAATTTGGCATTGCCCGGTCGGTTTGGTTGAACACTGTCTTCAACGTGGCTTCACCATCAGTGAGAAGAGAGCGCATGATAGGTTCGCTGATTGGGGGACCGGTGCTACCTTCCAGTTTGAGAACCAGCATGCGCCACGAGCTCAGCTCTTTGTACCTTCCCTTTTGGGCACAAGACATTCAGTCCGAAACCAAGCTCTGCCGTATCATTCTTCTCGGTGTGATGGGAGATGGACAAGGGATCAAAAAAATGGTAGGCTCGACCTGGACTGGTGCGTGGTGTTGTCCCTCGTGTAAACTCAGATTTGTGGAGCTCACGAAAGGGCGCTGGATTACACCAGATTTTCGTGTGTTTCTTCCGCGAAACCATCCCTTCCGTACTGACCCACGGTTTGGAGAACCTCATCATGGCGCACTGAATGGCATGTGTTCTATGATATACCCCCGATATGTGCGTGAAAGCCTCATCCCGAATGGACGCCAAGTCCCGATCCAGGAGTTCTTCCTGGTAACGTCTGGCTATCTTCCTCGAGCCTAGCCTGCATGCCACCACCAACTTCTGAGTACGACTCGGTATTGGTATCGGATCCGCCACCAGAAAATCTTCGACGTCATACTACCACATCTCCGTCCTCCTCCCCACCGGAAACATAATAGTAAAAAACCCCGTGTGAAAGTTGGTTCTTCAACGCCTTCTTAATCTGTGATACCGAATCCGCTATAATGGGTGAGCTCATACCGAATCCGCTATAATGGGTGGGCTCCCCCATTTTTCTTGTAAGAAGCTCAAGAATTTCGCTTTGGCCTGACTAGGCTTGCCCGCATTGCATACTACATATTGTGCCATTGGCAATACCCGCTCATTCATTTCCTTGTGCTGGTATCCCAAATCCCGCCCATGTTTAGGGAAACCATCCGAAGCCTCCTCTCTCTGTTGTCGAAAGTAATCCAACCTCGCATCAACCAATGCCACGATTCTTTCCCCCGTCCACTCGTCCTCCGATCCGCTCTCTTCCTGCTCCTCCTTTAGCTCACCGACCGCGAAAACCTCTCGTTTCGTCTCCTTTCCCTCTTCCCCTTTGTCAAGTTCTATCTGAGCAGACGTAAAATCGCTCGCCACCCATGCCCCTGGTACACCCCCCTGATCATCCTCCGGTTCGTAACCCACCATTGGGTACACCGGGGCGTTTTCCCATATCCCGTACCGTACCTCCTGCCGCCCGCAGTCTATATAGGTATGCATTCGCCTCAACACGTCAAAACTCCATAGGAGCCCCCCCCGTGTACGCTGGAACAACCCAGAACTTGTGCGTATATGTATTCCCCCCCTCCAGGTCAAACGTCAACAGCATCGTACCCGTAATTGCCGTCGTGCCCGAAATCCCTTTGACCCAACCCCGAGTACCCCGAAAACTCCGCTTGAACCATGGTTGGTTCCCATGCTTATCATGCAAATGTTTGCCGATTACACTGATGGCCGCCATGGTATCATTGCCATGATCACATCCCCCGCCAGCTGGCTTACCGTGACCCGAGTATACGCGAATTGGAGATTAGATCTTTTAATTTGACTGACCGAAGGTATCGGTCTTCGCGCGTACACGACACGATTTTTACACATCACGTACCCGTCACGGTACATCCCAACTTTAGTATTAGTACATACATGACACAATGTTTATACATCATGCACACGCATAATTGTAGGAAGTACATACATGACACAATGTTTATACATCATGCACACGCATATGAAGGACATACTTGCACAATCTTTCTAAATCACATACATTGTGTAATATTTGTAAATGCATGTATTGACCATGCTTATGAACTAAATACATACAAAATCTTTATATAAAACACATATGCAAGCAACCTCTAAGCCATATGTATGCATCCATGCATGTATTTACGCATGCATGTATGTATGTATGTATGTATGTATTGCGAAGGCGAACATAAAGGAGGAAGAGGAGACGCAGGAAGCTTATGCGGAGCCTCCTCAAGAGCGGAGAAGTGATCTAGATGAAGATAGGGGTACGGCTAGAAGATGGTAGTATCCATATAGCCTCGCCTACCGCATGGAGGCAACAACAGGCTCAAGATCCGGAGTTTGAGGAACTCATACAGTTATATCAGAACCCGGATGAGCTAAAGATGACGAAAGCGATCAAAGATCAAATGAAGGAGATGGGATGGAGAGATGGTCACTTGTGGTACAAGGGCCTTCACGGTCGCTATGCGTCACAGCCGGACAAATGGACCCTTTGGGTACCGGAGAGTCTGAGACGATTTATATTTGTCGCTGCCCACAACTGCCCACTTTTGGCACGTCCGGGCCGACAACGAACTCACATGTTAGTAGCGAGGCGATTCTGGTGGAAAAAGATGAAGGAGGAGATAGATCATGCAGTGGATGCATGCATCCCGTGCAAGATAAACAAAACACCGCTGAAGGCAAATTTTGGCCTGATCGGCAAATTTCCTCTTCATGCGGGGATGTTTGAGTTTATGCACATTGATCATGTGGGACCTTTCCCAGAATCAAAGGATGGTTACAAATACCTTCTTACGGCTATTGACAGAGCCACCAATTATGTCTGGATCATCCCTGTCAAAGACGTTACCGGCAAGACGACGGCCGAAGCGCTGATCGATAGGATCATCTCACAGATCGGGGTACCAAGAAAGATATGTTCTGATCGAGGCTCGGACTTTGATAACGAGGTCATCGACCAACTATCTAAGCATTACGGAATGAAATGGCAATATGTTACTGCCTATAACCCGCGAGCAAATGGGAAAATCGAGCGGGTACACAGACCCCTCAAAGCCTCGCTAAAGATGTATTGCACGAAGAAGGAGAATCAAAGAGCATGGGTCGAGCCAGCACCATCATTTGCGTTTGCAATGAACTGTCTACCCTCTACGGCGTTAGGAGGCTCGACGAGCTCAATCTCGCCATATCAGCTAGTATATGGGCGTGAGCCTGATATCCCGACTTCGCTCCTTCACCCAAAAGACACTTGGGCGGATGCGGATGAGTTGTTTGGGATGAGACTTAGAGTGAAGATGGAGGCGGAGCAAATAGTCAGGGCGCATAGAGAGGCGGAGCGCCGAAAGACGGATGCTGAAGGGGTGCGACAAGCACACTTGGATCAGATCAAAATCCAGGTCGGGGATATTGTACTGTTGTATCATCCTCAGGTCCCGAAGGGAGTCAGCTCTAAGCTGTTCACTCATTGGAAAGGACCTTATCAAATCATGGAACAGACGGGACCTCTGAACTATAAGATCAGGGGTAGAGGGAAGGTGCAAAGTATGAATGTACGAAGGCTGATTAAGTATGATCCCTTCTTACTGGAAGATGAATCCGTTGAGGAGGCGTTAAAGCGGATGAAGGATGATTTCAAAGAGGTGCCGCCCATCCACAAGGAGGCTGGCATAGACCAAGAAGACGCTTATCGGGCACCGATAGCTGAGAAGGAGGAGAGGGAAGTTGACAGTAAGGAGAAGACTGACCGCATAAGCGCGGTGGGGACTCAGTCTAAATCTCCGCGAGATCACAGCGGAAAGAAGGATAAGATCACGGAGGCGCAGCTAAGGAGAGCGCGAAATGATCTTATTAACGACCAACCGAGGAAGGCGATGAGGTCGATGGGATCAAGGGACGTCCACCAGGAGGACAAGGAAATTGACACTGACCCAAACGCGGGCATCGTCGAGATCGTCCATGAGCGATGGAAGGAAGGCGACGCAATAGCAACCATCGCATGGATGCAACACGCTTTTTATCTGTGAGACCAGCGGAACAACATGTTGCTGATGACACTCTCTCAGATGCGGGTCGTGGCAGTCCCACGAAAAACGCGTGTCACACGGACACTCAAAATATCATCAGCCGCAAAAATAATGCAACCGATACTCCAGTTCTGGAGAAGTATGGACCCGGTCGATGATCCAAAGGCAAGACATTACCTGCCAGTATATAAAGACGCAAAAAGTCTCGAGACATGGGATGATACAATTACTCCCAGAGACAAGGACTACACTGCGTGGACCATTCAGACAATGCCAAGGGGAGTGCTTGACATCCCTTTTGGTTTATCGTTGGGCGGAATCCATAACAAGGTCTGGGACATTCTTGAACAGTCAAAGTTCGATTTGACTTTTGTTGGTGGCCCTCCACCAGGCAAAGAAATCCGCGCCAGAAGACGAAGGCAGTAACAAAGAAATTATTTTTTTGTTTAAGCGTCACTAATAAACTGATTGATTGCCCATGGCTTATCATGATTTGATCATGCATCATCAGTTATTGTTATGAATATTAAAACGACTCAGTGATATAACTTGGCATTCGATCGCAACATACGAGTGCGAAGGATCGATCGACATCGTTACTACACCGTAGACGGGGATCGCTAGTGTAAGGAGCGATGGTGTTCCTGGGTATGACCCTTTGCAAGTACCCCTAGGATGATGTTCTCAACAACATTAAATCATTTTTTTACGATATATTATATACATTCATACCTGTGCACGGTCAATCTCTACTTGTGTAAGTATTTCGCAGGGTCGGGCACTTACACCCCGACTTCGGATATAGCTATTAGGACTGGCCCCCTAATACTATATTATAGGATATCTGCTTTAGACAAGGCTATGTCATTAAAAGACAATGTATTTACGATCGCAGTGTGAAAAATATTATTAATGATGAAAATTAATCAGTAAATCAAAGGGGAAATACAGCACTCCGTGGCTTGTATTTTCAATAGAAATACATTTGTTTTTGACATACTGTCGATAAAAAGAATTTGAAAGGAAGGAGTTCACACTGCTTTACAAGAATGGCTAGAAACTCAGCTTTGACGTGCCGTATGGGGATATATATATCGTATCTCAGCGTCTATCCGTGGGTCGATGCGCTGTGTGGCATGACTCCATAGCGCATACAATTTGCAGAAAGAAATCTGACCAGAGGTTGTATGACGAAAATGCTATTTCCGTCATAAAATCGGGAGGGGGTACTGTAGGCATCACCCCCCGGATAGCAGGTAAAAAGTACACTTTTTTCCTGGTGATAGGTGTACCTAGTTTTTCCAGCCAATTTTTCAGCATCATTTGTCCGGATTGGACCTGATGCAATTTTATTTCTGGTCTGTTGCCGTTTTCCGAGGCTTTTTCGGCTTCACTGAGCTAATACGAGATAATTCTCATTTTTGATGAATCTCCCACGTTAATAGCGTTGACCCTTAAGGAATCTGGACCGGTTGTAGTGGCTCAGGATCGAACTAGGGCGTCCCCCAGTAAGTCCCCCAGTATACCATTTCAAATATTTACTTAGACAAAAGGTTAAGATCCCGCCCACAGAGATCAAAATCAGTAGCTTTCATACTAAGTGGTAATGATATGACGGAAATAGGTAATACCTAAAAAGGTAGCCACCAGTACCAGAAATGTCAATGTGGCTAGTAATTAGTATTAATATTAAGGGCCGCTATGACTAATCACTCTCCCACTTCCTAAGCTCCCCCTAATTAGGAATGAAGGCCCGCAATGAATAAAATTAAAACGATTACTTTGACAGATATATATTGCCTCAAAACAGAAGATGACGATCCGTCACTTCCGACCTAAACCCGCGTCACGCCGCCGCCCTGCTAAGTCACTGGACTGTCACGCCAACTTCTTGATCTCCCTCGAACTTAATACTCGGCCACCATTATTAAGCCTACCAGTTGAAAGTCCTTACTAATCACCCGATGCCCGCGCGTTGAGACGGCCCTCCCGGAGCCAACGAGCATGAACGCGAGCCGATCACGCGGTCGTTGTTTTCGCCCCCCGCCTTCCGGTTTGCTTCTCCCTTCCCCAGCCGCACGCCGACCCCCGCCTCTTCAATCGGCTTTTCCTCTTTCGCCCACCCGAGCCCCTTGTTGACTTCCCCTCCTTTCTCCTTCTCCATCTCGTCCTCGTCCGAGTCCGATAAGTCCAACAGTTGTTCGCAGAACGCTTCACCGCCTTCATGTTCGTGACTAACTCCTCCTCCGACTCTTCTGCCTCCTCCTGTTTTTTCTTCTACGCCGTGCTCAGGCTTTTGAGCATGTAGGCCCTTCCGGGCCTCTCCTCCTCCCTCTCACTTTCACTGTCACTGTGTGTGACCCCTGGCGCCTCTTTTCGGCACTCAGCCCATACATCCTCTTGTTCAGCAAGCTCATCGCCTTATGTCTTTCTTCTTATTTTTCTCCTTCTTCTTCGCTCTTTCTTCTCCCTCCGAGTCACTAGAGCTTCCATCCTTCTTCCCTCTTTCTTTCTCTTTCTTCCTCCCCTCTTCTTCTATCACCTTACAGTTGGTCATAGGGTGGTCTCCCCCACACTTCGCACACTTCTCTGTACACTCAGAAGCAACATGCCCTTTGTCTCTACAGTTAAAGCAAGTCTTCGTCTCTTCGTTCTTCTTTCTTCTGTTTCCTTCCTCTGTGTGCTTGAACTTGCACTTATCACCATACTTGCACCCTCCTGCCTCTCAAAGACAAAACATTCCCCATGCATGACTCCCTCTATGTGCTTAAAGTTGCATGCCTTCCCTTTCAAGCACCCTCTCGCACTCTGAAAGAACACACACACCTTCTCAGTGCTTGCCTTTGCAGCATAAGCAATTGGCCCTCCTTGAGACCCGGACCATTCTCTTTCTTCTTTCTTCTTTCCTTCTCCCTTCCCCTCCCTCCTCGCCCTCTCCTTGGTCCTATCTATGTCTAGTGCCTTCTCTTGAACCTCCCCCCACCAGTGTTCGAAAGTCCACTTGTGCTGCTTCTTACTGACTGAAAGGTACTCAACCAAGTACTCCAATCTGTTCTCACGCTTTCAGGAGCATAACAAAGGTCTTTCAAAGCTCTCGTTATGATCGTTTCAAATGTGAGGTCATTGGTTCCATGCCCCTTCATCTCTAACTCCTCCACTAAGCTCGCCAACTCATCAAACTGAGGTAGTCCTCATTCTCCCTCAGCTTCCATTTATGCAACGCAGTCACCTTATCCTGCACATCCTCTGCACTCACCTCCCCAAGCCTCTGCACCAATCTATACCATATCTCATTCACATTTTGCCCGAAGTCAGGAGAATCATCCCTCACCAAGTCACTCACACTTCTCCTCGCCTTACCCGTCAATCTCCCATACACAAACAAAAACGCTCTCTTCCTTTGCTTCGTCACCTCTGCCTTCACACTCCCTTCATATCTATGAGCCACCTTATCGTTCTTCTCTCTCTCTAGCTTCGCCTTCTTACTGATATCTCTCTCTTGGGCTGCCTTTTCTTCAGTCTCAACTGATTCTTGTGCTGAGGGTGAAGCTAACATACTCTCCCTCACCTCACTTGCCTTCCTCAGTCTTTCCACAGCCTCTTTCAGCCTCATGCACACCCTCTTATGAACAATGCTGGGTGTGCTTTGCTTCATGGTTAATAGTGATCTCACTTCCGTCTCCTCCCTTTATTTTCTCGTCACCTCCCTCACGCTCTCCTCTTCTTCAGTCTCTTTTCTTTTCCCCCATCCCCATACAACTCCTCCCACAGCCACATATATTTGGGCACCTCATTCCCTCTTGACTGCAAGGCTGTAACATTTTCTTTATGAACCATGCGATAGTGTTCATTTACAGGTTTGAGTGCTCCCTCTAAACCTTTCTCCCCCAGTCTTAACAAAACAGCTCTTCTCCATTCCTTGAATTGCTTTCTACCATCGTATGCCTCTTCATTACTTTCCCCTTGTATTACGTTGCCCCTCCGTGCACGGTCGTGAGATCATACCTTTCCTCTATGAGTGGGAATGACATGTCTGAAGCAGCTGCAGTGTCACAGTTAACTTGCTTGTCGATGCCTCAGTCCAAGCCCCCCCCTTTTCCCTTTTTAGTCTGTGCTTACCAGCACTCACTCCCCTTTTCCCTGTGTAGAAAGTCCGTGTTGCTGCAGTGCCCACCGACGTTGTCCACCATCATGATCCCTCCCTTTTCCCAGTCAATCCCTTTTTCCCAAGCCCCAGATCGCCCAGATGGCACCTAGATGGCGTAAATATTCTGTTGTGCACTCCCCCACAGGTAAGCAATATGCTTCCCTGTTCTGTGCCACTCAAGGTGTGGCACTATCTATCCCGCGGTTGCCCTTCTGGCCTGAAGGGTCTTGGATCCAGCTGACTTGTTTTTGTGGTTTACGCTTCAGGGTGTTCAACGCTCAAGGAATCTGGACCGGTTGTAGTGGCTCAGGATCGAACTAGGGCGTCCCCCAGTAAGTCCCCCAGTATACCAATTCAAATATTTACTCAGACAAAAGGTTAAGATCCCGCCCACAGAGATCAAAATCAGTAACGTTCATACTAAGTGGTAATGATATGACGGAAATAGGTAATACCTAAAAAGATAGCTAATTAGTAGATGATTAATATTAAGGGCCGCTATGACTAATTACTCTCCCACTTCCTTAGTGACCCGAACCTTTTGTAGCAACTTGAAATCAGTGTAGTAACCGTTTGAATGATAAGGAAAATTTGAAAGGAAATTCCGTGCAAATTTGGCAGTTTTTCCCGTGACTGGGAATTTATGGCATAGTAATATTAAGGGAAATTGCACTTATGGGTTGTTGTTTGTAAGTAGTGGACGGTTTCAACTTCGCATTTGTGCAGGTTACGGACTCGTGACGTAACTCATCGTGTCAGTTGACCAGTGTCAAAGGGACATTCCGTTTTTAACGGTTCAACTTTTCCCTCTGGCTTGTTGTTTAGGTTCAATTCTGACTTCCCTTTCTACTATTGAAGTAGATGTCAAAGAAGATGATTACACTTTTCGCGCAGGTATTTTTAAAGCAAAATACCAGCCCGAAAAGTGTCTTACAGACCAAAAATCATCATCATAAGAAATAATTAAGAAATCAAGAGGAAATCAAAAAGGACCAATACAGCTATCGCCGTAGGCGGTATTGACGAAGGAAATAAGCAAGAATTAATAATTTAATTAATTATTTTACATTTATAAAAATATATCAACTATAATATACAACGAAGGAGGATGCCAAGACCGAAACTATACGAAGGAGAAGCAAGACGAAAGAGAAATAACGAGAAGGCTCTCGCATACTACTACCGCCACCAAGAAAGGTTGAAGGAGGAAAGAAAAGAAAAAGCATTAAAGCAAAAGCAAGAACTGAAAAGCATAGAGGAATACAAAAAGAAGATACAAGAGTTGGAAGATAAATTGAGTAAGATAGCCGTTTAAGTTCTAATAATTTTTTTTAATCCTGGTAAAAATATTTTTCATCTAAACACATATAGCCTATATAATAACGGTAAAAACATTAATTAATTATTTTCAGAAAAAGTATCTTACCTAAGATATACATAACTGTAAAATGTCAAAACCACCACTACCACCAAGACCAAACAAGCAATATGTCCAACTTCTTCAAGCTAAGGCTAAGCTTAGAAAGGTTGAAACGAAAGATAAAAGAAACCGCCAAGACCTTTTATCTAACATCCGTAGTAATACGAGGGCAAATCTCCGCGAGGCTAAGACTAGGGAAGCGAAGAGGCGAGAGTTTAGAGCAAACGATTATGAAGTTAGGAGGGATAATCGGCTGAACTCTCTCACATTCAAATTTAGGGAGCTAGACATAAGCTTCTATGATACAGACACCTTGGAAGAGAAGGTATTGATACCCGCTATAAGATATGCCAGAAGGGAAGGGATGACCAACGATGCGGATGTCAATATATCTATAACATACTCCACCGCTCCTGCTAATGAGAGATACGACCACTATTTAAAAAAGAAAAGTTTTAACTCATTTCAACTCCGCCAATACGATACCGTATTTATGGATGCTCTGAACGAGTTCAACATAAACAACATTGAAGCGAGCGAGAATGGATATGAAAGAAACATAAGATATGTGGAAATAACCATAGTTCAAGAAAACGGCGGAGGATGCTATGAAGGAGTGAGAGATAAAAGAACTAAGGTTGAAGAAGGAGTAAGAATATCACCACCCAGCAAAAACAACAACTGCTTATTCTTCTTATGTAAGGATATTCTAAATATTAAACCGATGAACAAGAACCGCTGTAATATCGTCCGAGCCGAATTCAACCTTCCACCAAACTCGCCAGTACCATTTTCAATAGCGGTTGAAATATTGAAAAAATATGTTAAGGAAGGGAAAACATATGAAATAACAGACCACATTATGAAGCAGACATTCAGCACAAACGAAGAAGGACAGGAGCCCGACAAACTAATCTTTTTGGAGAATAACCATTATTACGGATTAGTTAAGCAGTTTAAGAAGCGGTGCGAGGATTGCTTACAATTATATTTGAAGAAGCATACCTGTAATCTTAACAGGAAAAAGTTTGCGGACATTATGTTGAAGAAGAATGGTAAAAGACATCTCATAACTAAATTTAGAGAAGAAGAAAAAATAAATAACGACCAAATTTTACATTACGATTTGGAAACATATAGAAACACAAACATCGCTGCCGGCCACGATATCCACGACTGCTACATAGTCGGATATACTCAGGGGTCTGAGGGTTTCAAATACATAGCTGGTAAAGATTGTATCAGTCAATTTGTGGATGAACTAATTAAAAGAGGCGACCTTATAAAAGCAGGATGGGTGCCGAAGAAAAAGGAGGACAAACCGCCCGTTCTATATGTTAATGGATTTAACGGAGCGAACTTTGACCACTACTTCATACACCAAGAATTAATTAAAAGAGGTATTAAGATTAAGTCGTCAAAAATCAATAACGGCTCTATTATCTGCTTAGAGTTTGAAAATGTCAAGATGTGGGATATGTGTAAGCATACACAAGGAAGTCTTAAAGCAAATCTTGAAAGTATGGGGTGCGAAATCCTTAAAGGCGACTTTGACCACAACCGGGCCAAAATGTGGGAGGATATGGACGACAAGACGAGGCAGGACTGTCTGGCTTATCTTAAAAATGATGTTATGGGTTTGAAGGAATTATACGATAAGTTAAACACAACGATATTTACAGCTCATAAAGTCAATCTAACTTCATACATTTCAACTTCAAGTCTCGCTTTCAACATATGGAAGAAATATGTAGATGGTAAATACGAGGTGAGACTTCCAACGGTGGAGCAGGAAAGAGCATTTAGAAAAGCCATTATCGGCGGAAGGACTTACCCATCTAAGAGGCGGTTCATTTCAGCTCAGTATGAAAGATATTTGAAAAAAGAGATTACCTTTGACGAAATAATAGACTACCTAGTAGATGCGGATGTCGTATCTCTATATCCAACCGCGATGTTATTAGCTTTTATGGTTGGCGACATACTGGAAACAATCGGACCATTTGACCCGCGAAATCTTCAAATCGGTATTTACAACCTTGACTACATCTCACCCAAAAACATATTACATTCAAGGATTGGACAGCGAGACCGTATGGGCTCCCTTAAATGGCGACTAGAAGATATGAAGGACCAATGGCTGACGAGTGTAGATATTGAGGATATGGTAGCCGAAGGTTATATGGTCAGCATTCATAAAGGATATTACACTGCCAAATCTGAATATGTCTTCAAACAATACATAGACGATATGTTCAAAGCGAAGGAAAATGCGGAGAAAGGTAGCCCGCAATATTTGCTCGCCAAATTGTTTATGAATAGTCTATACGGTAAGATGATACAACGACCTATACCTTCAATAACAACATATATACAAACTAATGAAGATTACTGGAAATTCTGGAATAGCAATCAAATAACTGACATAGTTAAATTTACGGACCAACAAGGAAAAGATTTATGGCACATATCGGGCTTACCTCGCAATCCGATATTATTAGAGAGTAGCATAACAAAGCCTTCACACTATGGGGCATTCATACTAGCATACAGCCGCCGCATTATGTATAATTATATTAAGGAAGCAAACCCGAACAGAACCATTGAAGATGACTTTTACTACACCGACACAGACAGCTTACAAATCCACGCGAGATGTGCCAAGTATGTAAAGAATATGGGTAATAAGAAACTCGGCGGAATAGGGGACGACTTGGGCGATGGGTGTAAGATTATAAAAGGTGTGTGGATAGCACCGAAACTATATATGTTAGAATTCACGACAAAGGATGCCTTTACTGCTGGTATGACCAAAAACGACCTTAAACATATTTCAAAAGGGGTTCATATAGAAACAGCCGAAAATGGAGTTAAGCGATATTTCCATTTTAGGGGTAAAGGCTTAAATGCTAATCAACTTAACTACGATATATATGATAAGATGGATAGAGGTGAAAGCATTGAAAATGTTAGGGAATTTCAAATGAAAAAAATACACATTGACAGAAACAGCAAACAGCAACAAATCCCACATTTTAGCATTTTACATATGGCGAATGTAAAAAAACAAGTTAATGAGAATAAATGGGCGGGCCGTAAGTTCATTAACGATAATGACAGCATCCCACTCGGCTTCCACATTCGCGGTTGAATTATAAATAAATTTTTTTGGCTCCTTTACCCTTGAAGCTCCTGATTGTATGAATTCCTTTTTTTGGTTTGACTAACTTAGTATTTACCGCCGTAGCACCCATTAACGATACTGGGTCAAATGCGGTTCGGTAGTTCGTGGTTAGCTTCGCCGCCTTAGCCCTTTTCCCTTTTGGATTAATTTTAACAGCTACTCGGTCAATCACTCCCTCAATGAGGTCCTTCGTGCTACTGCCTTTGTTGTATGTGGTAGCCCTTACACCAGTCTGTCGGCTCAGGTCTTTTGCGATTGTTCCACCAAGACTATGACCCGTCAGCTCTACATTATCCTTACCATATTTCTTTATGACTTCATCAACCAGCTTTTGTTCTTCTTTATATCTCGGTGTTCTTTTTAATACTCCCTTTACTAATGCGACATCGGTTAATAGGTCCCGCTTATCCGCACTTCCTCTAAATGCTACAATAGCTTTACCATCTTTTTCATACACCGTTGATTTTTCTTTGCTTGCGACTGGCTTCCAACCGTCAGCACCCTTTCTCTCTGACGAAGACAAATAGACATCCTCTGATAAATCCGCATTGCCTCCCTTCTGCCGTTTCCATTCCTTACCAGCTTTTTTCAATGCTTCACCATAGGTTATGTTATGTTTGGCAGAGTAAGCCTTTACAAAGATTATCCACTCGGTCATTCTATATATTTAATTTTTATTTTTTTCCTGCCTCCTATATACACCACTCTACTATGTCCGCCCTCACTAGACTGTGCGAGAAGTTCCAACAACTTTCCATTGAAGGAGAAAAAAAATCCTTCTCGTTGGAAGATGTCCAAAAGGTAATCCACGACGAAATAAAAGCGATTGAAGAAATGAGAAATGCTCAGCCGAACTCGTTTCATTTCGGGAAATACAAAGGTAAAAAAATAGAAGACATCGCAAAGATTGATAAGCCGTATATTGAATGGCTAGTTCGTCAGCCGTGGTGTAGCAATAAAGACGAATTGAAAAAGCATTTATCGTAGGTAATACATTTTACCTCTAATATTTATTTCTTTTTTTATAATTCGCAGTATTGCTTTCTGTTTGTGAAAGTCGCTAAATTTGGTGAAATGCGGCTCTTTCAATAGGTTATCTTCAACTTCTAATTCTCTATTTACTTCAAGGTATTGTTTAAGGATATCTTTGAATTGTATTATGTCAAAGTGGTGGTCAATATGGACATCAACCCGCTCATATATATCGCCACTTATTTCACATATGTATCGGGGTTCCACGAATACATCAATAGCCATAAGGTCAAGATATTCTTGTATTTGCGGTCTTATCGTATTCCTGCTCGCATCTTTTATTACTCTCGCCATTTTTTTTAATTTGCTAAGGCCTATGAGTTCAACACAGCAATTCCACGAAAACGGCTTACCATCTACACGAAAGTGTTTGCTTCCTGTTGTCAAATTACTTTCAACATCAACGATGCCATTTTTTAGACACGGGTGATGGGTTATTAGGTCTCGCACAAAATTGCTATCTTCTGGGTTCAGCACTTCACCATCGTTATATTTGCTTATCAGTCTTCTTATGTAGGATTTGATAGATGTTTTTGTTAGAAACCGCCTACCACCCACAATATACAACTTACGACTATACATACTATATTATTATATTAGAAAAAATTATTACAAAAATAATTATTATTGATCTTCTAAGAAATTAACGATAACACTCACATTTCCTCCATTATTAACAGTAGCGACAGACTTTTGTAAAAATGTTAGATTTTCACCAGGAGAGAGTTGTATGTCGTAAGTTCGCAGGTCAATAAGCTGGCTAGAAGTAGCATTAACATACAGTTTTAGAATGACATCCGATATAGTGGCACCACCAACGGCAGTCGCAGCGGTGTCCTTTGATACCATTGAAGTTTTTGTGTCAATATCCGCGAAGTTCTCCGCCGTAAGTGTTCCAGTCGTTTTCACAATCCGCACTATATTAACTTTGCTATCTTCGTTTGATATGCTCACGAGAGATGGATAAACAATTGAATAATTGGTCGCACCATTAAAAGTTGTTTTATTTTTTATGCTAATAATTGGACTTTCCGTTGTGCTCGCTGGCTCACTTCCTTCCGCTTCGTTTGATATGCTTGAATTAATAGTGTTGGTGCCCTCAATAAACATACTACAACTGGCTGTTTTCAATGTTTGATTAGCATTACCAGTTCCATAATTTCTGATACAAGCCGAAAAAGGTAGGGTTGTATTTGAAAGACTAACACCCACATTCGCATTCGCATACCTAATTGTATGAACCAGCTGAAATTCTCCACTTGATGGATTTTCTATGTAGAACCTTATAGCACCAAAGCCAAGATATTGAAATTTAATCTGGAATACATTCCCTTTTGTCCAGTCTAAGGCGGGCATAATTTTAGTCCCATCACACGGGTCATCCCAGTTCGCCTGCGCGATAAGTGTCGGCACCCCACCTTTAACACTGGCAATATTCATACCAGTCGCTCTTATTTTGTAAAAATAGAAGCCATTAGTAAAATCACTTTCACCTATGCCGATATATGAATTGTAGTCTTTCGTTTCATCAGTATTCCATAAAGCAGTAAATCGTGTTAGAACTCCCATACCTGTTCTGTATTTAATTCTTTTTTTACTCGTCAATACAGCATTCGCAGTCGTCTTCACATCTGTTTTAAGTTCGGCCATATTCGCATTAAATGAAATGGTAGCATCAGTTTGAGCTGTTGTCCATATTCGTGTATTGATAGTGTATGGGAAAATCTCTTGTAATACTGGTGTTAATTGACCGACCAATGCTTCGCCGAAAGCGGTTTTCATACTATTGGTTTCAACATTGCCGTCATATCCGACTTTGACATTTATGAAGTCTCCGTCAGGGTCTTGTGCTATCAAATTTCGTTGGTGGCTCATAATTCCTACGATTGTATATTATCAAAAAAAAAATAAAATAACTATCAAAATTTAATAATTACCTCTACGAAATAGTAATCATATTCGCCTTAACCTGAACCTCCCGCTGAGTGATTGCCACGGTGTAATGGTTGAAGGCGGCATTCGCGGTGGTCGCAATAAACTCCCATCGTCGCTCAGTATCAAGACTTAAACCGCTGATTTCATTTTGGTCTTTGCTCCATAGCGGGCGGGTATTATCCCAAGCATCAACCCAGAACCAATTGTATTTATACACATCGTTATTCAACAAGGCAGAACCCTCAACCTTTGGCTTCAAATACATATAGTCTTCTTCGCTCGTTGTGTCAATGTTGAATTCTTGCTGGCGGGAACCATCCAGAGTAGTGTAAAAATTGACAACCTTAGTAGCGCCACGATTATCGTTGTCATAGGCTGTGTTCTTTCTTTCTTCTGTATTAAAAACAGAGTGATAAATCTTCTTCAAACGGCGACCGTGCCCGCGGTCAAATCGCATAATAATGTTTTGGCTTGTGCTTGCTTGTGTAGTATTCTTATAAACATAGGGATAATCAATATTGAAGCTCATACCTTCGGGGCTGGCAATCTTCTGTTGGATTGATTGAATGACATCGGGGTTCGTTTCAACAGCAAGAAACAAGGCAAGATTAGAGACATCAGCACTTACAGTCATAGCGGCACTACCAACATTCGCAGTGCTAACACAAGTATCGGCACCATTCGTCACAGTATAGCCAGTTCTGTCAGTGGCACTCCACACAATTCGCATAGTCAAAATCTCTGGAAACATAATAGTCTTATCAAGTGCGAAAATAGTATTGAGAATCATACCCAAAGGAATTTTAACATTAATAATCAAAGCAGCATTCACTCCACTTCCAACAAGATACTTCGCCTCATTGTAATTAACATTTACGGCTGATAAAGCTCCAACACCAGTATTCAAAGCAGCATCATCGTGACGACGACCAGAAATCGGTGGTTCGGCAAACATAGCAAGAGTTCGGACGGCGACATTGTTACCAGCATCAGTCATCGCACGAAAGTTGGTTCTAGCAGCTTCAACGGCACTGATATCAATCTTTCCATTAGCATTACACTTTTGAAGCATACATCCATATCCGATAATATTATCATGATTAGGAAGGTCTAAGAAATCTTGAAGACTCATCTCAGGTTTCCACAGCATCTTAGTCACATGTCTGAGGTTGTTGACGTCGCACAGATAAACACCGCTACGGGTTTGAAGTTGTATCTGGCTAATTTGTGAAAGGCAGTCCATAAAAATTCTTGAATAAGTGTTAGCACCACCAGCTCTCATAGTATAAGTAAAACTCAAATAAGACCGAGCGAGATTAAAAGGTCGGCTAATAAGGTCAAAGCTTCGTTCTTGTCCGCCAGCAGTAGTGACCTCAAAGGTTCCAGAACCCTCACGAGGTGCCAGCTTATTCAAACGATAAGAAGCACTGATGTAGTCAGTCTTGCTGAAATCTAGTTCGCCTCCGTGTTGTGTAGGCATTGTGTGTAAACTTACGAACTCAAAAACGATTTGTAAAAGGTTCCTATATTAATCCCCCAAAAAAATAAATAATTCTAAAATTAAAATTAATTATCTAGATTTTAACAAATTAAAGAACGATGTAAATAGACTAAAATAATTTGTCTCACGGTAAATCAACAATGTCATAACAATGCCGAGGCCGTTGAGATTAACTGGTTGGTCGTTTTCGTCAGTCAAGTAAAACCGATACACATTGCTTGAACTAGTAGATAGCCGTTTGCCGTATTCACTGCCAGAGCCGTCGTAGATAACAGAGCCGAACGGAATTTCATTCGCTGTGTATATTTCCTGTAATACGTGATTATCGCCTTCGCCGACTAAATCTGACTGTAAATACAAGGTTTTTTCACCTGTCAAGATTATGACATTCGGCGACCTAATGGTATTATTAGCAAAGAAATATGTTGAGTCGCGGTCAAAACCCATTACTTCGTGAATGCGAGTTTCGGTGTCAAATATAAACCGCGGTTGGATGCCTCCGTTATTCGCTACGGTAAATAATAGCTTGCCGTCTTCTGGGTCGGTGTTTGTGTTGTTGCTTGTTATTGTATATGTGTAGTCATTGGGACTGTCTGCGGTTAGCACCTCGGCCAGTTTATTCTTTAAGTTATTCATCGTGTAGTTGCCCTCGGGTATCGTAATCAGCCTCAAATCCATCTTCGCTCAGAGTAAAAGTATTGTATGGCGAAGAAACAGAATAATACGATTTAGGCACATATATATGTAAAATTTTACAGTGTGTCGGATTGTCTAACCCTTTCATATCAATGGAGTGTGTAAAATCACTGTCCGTGCCGTTTATCCTATTTTTGCTATTGACATAGTAAATGTTAGAACTCCTGCCTCCCCTATACTCCATTGTATATATTAGCAGATAAATATTTTTTATATATATGTATCAAAACCATACCCATTCTGGACTTTCAACTCATCGGCTTCTTTTTCTTTTAAGTCCGTCCAACCGCTAGCAAATTTAAAGCGGTTCCCTTTCGCCCGCTCTAACAAAAACCTAATACTATGCCACCCGCAAGTATCAGTTGTATCACTTTGGTTTTTGACTTGATTAACCTTCATAAGCAGATATGTGTTCGGCTTACTCTTTTCAATAAGCTGTTTCATTTGGTGAAGAAATAGCTCAGTCGGCTTATACAGTGCGAGAGGGTCGTAGATTTCAATAGTGTCATCTTTAATGGTATCAATCCAAACAGCAATCCAATGTGAGCCTGGTTGGCTAGACTTATCCAAGTTCATTATAAAGCCATACTTCTTTCTTTTTTCTGGTTTCAGTTTGTTTATTTCGTCGCTCGCCACAGTCCCCAAATACCATTCGTGCTTTTTCATAATGTTGTCTATTTCATCCGTCATTAGCCCTCTGTATGGGCTTCCAGCCCCTACGACCCCTGGATTTATATCTTTCTCATTTTGTGTTTGTGGTTGAATGGTGTCGGCGGTGATTTCGGGTGTTGTGTCTGTGGTGATTTCGGGTGTTTTGTCGGCGGTGGGTTCTGGTGTTGTGTCGGCGGTGGGTTCGGTATTGGTTTCAGGTGTGGTGGTGGTTGTGGTTGCTTCCTCGGTTGGTTGAATACCGAGAGTATTTGAAACTTGATTTTTAATGTTTGGGTCGCTTCTCATTTCAAATACTAAGTTATTTACATAATCCTTCTTCTTCATTTTTTTCCTGTATTTACCCTTCTTCAAATATTTCTTAATTTTTGCTATCGTTAAAAGTTTGTGTATTAATTCCTCCATCGTTTTTGCCCCAGCACCAGCTTGGTTTATTCCCAAATAATCAGCGAGTTTCTTTCTCATTTCATTCTGGTCTATTCCTAAATCAATACCTTCATCTACTATAACTTGTGCCATACCCGCTGTCGTGTGTTTTCCTTTAACTTTTTTTGGTGGTGGTTTGCCCCGAGCTTTCATTTCTTTTTCCAAAGCAGGGACCAAAGTTTTGGGTATATCCAATTTCGGATACTTGTAATCATTTCTTAAACCTGCGGATATATATGATATTTTATCTTTAATTTCAAAGTGTTTCGCTTTGGCCTCCGCTTGCTTTTTTTCTTGTTCTAATTCTTTTTTGTATTGCTCAGCCAGTTCTTTCTGCTCATCTGCTGATTGGGCATCGGCTATTGCTTTCTCTATTCCTGTGCCAAGTTTGATAAATTCTGTTTTGCTCAAACCTTTAATAAATTTAGTTGTAAAGCCCGCTTTCTTCATTAATTCAATGTATTTTTCTTTTAATTCCTTTTCGGCCTTTTTCTCTTCTTTTGTTTTCAATGGTATCTGCTTTTCTTCTGGTGCTTGTGGTGCTTGTGGTGGTGCTTGTGGTGCTTGGGGTGGTGCTTGGGGTGGTGCTTGTGGTGGCCCTAGTTGTGGTGCTTGTGGTGGTGCTTGTATGTATTGAGGTTGGAAAGGTGGTAATAACATCAAATTGTTTTTTCTATCTTGTTCAAATTTTACATCCTCTATAAGTTTTTGCTCTCTGTTCGCCTCCCTTATGAGGTCTTCTTGTCTTTCTTTAATGTCGGCATTCTCCTTCCTCTCCATTCTTTTCTTCTCATCTTCCGCCTGTTCTCTTAACTTCTTTTCCTTTTGCTCCTGCTCGTGTATTAGTTCATATTTTTTCAGCAGATTGTTTTGTATCTGATTGCGGTTCTCGTGTTCAAGGCGATTGAATTCGGACTTAACAATTCGCTCCTTCGTCTTTCGTGTTTTCTTCGTTTTATTGTCCCCTTTCATATATTTCAGAAACAGCTTAACGATTTGAAGTGTTGAAAGGTCATTCGTTTTCTCGCCAAAGTTGAGATATGCTCGTCTGCCTTTCACTTTAATATATGGTCGGCCATCTTTGGTTCTGTATATTCTGGGGGGCCGTAGTTTCTTTGGCTTACTTCGCATTACTACTATTATATTGAGTAAAAAAAAAAATAATAGAAGGTTTAGTTTTTTATTTGAGTGGTTTGTCCTTACCTAAATTTAACAGCTCCTCCTCGTTGCTTGCCGTATCCTTGCTTCGCCGCAGCCCTCGCTACACGGTCCGCATAAGGAACTCCGACATCACTGAGAAAGGTAGCACCCCTTGAAATCAACTGGTTCTTCTTGATAAACCTATTAGCATCCACTATCGCTTTTCCAACCTTGGCCCAATTAACTTTGCCTCCTGTTTGTTTCTTTTTTCCCTTCTTCTTTTTTCCTCCTGCTTGTGGCATTTTGACTGGGCTTGGATTGTATCCGATATTGTATCCTGCTGGTTGTGAAATAATCACTGGTGATGTTGGCATCTATATAATGTTTGAAAAAAAATAAATAATATTATAAAAAAAATAACGAGTTATTTTTTGTTATAACACTTGTGTTAGTAAAATTACTTAAAACGAATATTGAAGTTCTTTCGTAATTCATCCGATACCGCATCCACATACAAAAAGTTATATCGTTCTTTGGTCGCCTCGTGATATTTTTCAATGAAGTATTCCAGGTCGTATCCCAAAGAGAGATGCTTATATACAAGTTCCATTTTATCCACACTTTGACCTGGAAAGATTAAAATGTAGTCTAATTGTTTTATCGCCTCAGGTCTAAGGTCTTGTAGATACTGAGAGCTCATAATCAGCTTACTTTTATGATGCCTATTAGTCTTTAACAGGTCGCTCACTGATTTATCCCTTAACCCACTACCCAAATCATCTAGCACGAAAACGACTTCTGGTGTGATGTATTTGCTCGGTCTTTCTGCTGGTGCTTGTCCCTGCTTCTTCTTTTCCTCTTTTCCAAAATATAAAAACTTTGGCTTCGGTTCTTCTTTCTCGTCTTGAATGATTTCGCCTTCTTCCTCATCTGGCTTATTGAGCTTATCTAACTCGTAATCAATAACAGACAGTCCATCCGTTTTCAAATATGTATATATCGCCATTGGATTACCTTTCTTCTTGAAGTGCTTAACCATTTCTTTGTAAATGTGGTCCTTGTGTATTGTGCTGGCGATAATGACAATCCTCGTTCTTTTGTCGGTGGTTCGTTTCAGGATTTCAAACAGTGCTGTCGTCTTACCACTCTTCTTGCGAGCGAGAAGAAAAATATTGGCATACGGCTCGCCAAACAACTTATATCCTTTTGATAACTTCTCGCCATCTCCGTTTTGGTTTCTGACTGGTCTAACTCGTATATCGTTAATTTTTTCCATCGCTATATTTTAATTACCCCAAAAATTCCAAACAAATAACAATTCTTCCAGCTAGTGGGTCAGTCTCAATATTACCGCTGTCTGTTTTAAGCACTTTAAAAGAATACTGCCCGTCAGTCCAGCCGATATTTCCAAGATTATAACCGAGATTGGAAATGTTAGCCGTTGTGCTGTCGGCGAATGTGCCGATAATTCCAATACGGTCCATATAAAGGATTTTCGTTTTCGTTTCAGTCATATCGTTCATATAGTGGATAAACTTAACATTCATTCTAGTCGGTGTAAAGCTCATTTGAATGTTTTTGTCAAATGTCTTGCTACCTCCCGCAAAATCATTACTTAGAAAAATAATCTTTTGGTATTTATAGTCTGTCATTTGCGATGCTCTCTATATTTACATTTATAAACTTTTTATTAATTAATATTTCCGCTCGGACAGCTTGTGATTTCTATTCACGGGTCAGCGATAAAAAAAATGAAAGCTGTGTGTGGTGTATTCAAAAGGGAATAGAAACCAAATTTAAATGTGTGTATAAGCCGATGAGCGATTGGTGTGTCGGATGGGATGAGGCTTTACCTTTGATGTGTGCTGGTGATGCTTCTTGGTATAAAATACAGCTATATGAATGCTCACTTCTTACTTGAAGATGGGCTAGGAAGGCAGATGCCTATTAATAGTGTTAAAATACCGACATAAGTGTTGGCTGTCTCACAAGGCAAGTTCTTTTCAGATAGCCTCACGATACAAAGGGTGATGATGGCGATAATGATACCCATTTGAAATAAGTATTTAATAAGTCGGCTGTCGGTTGGCCTGTTTTTTATACAACAACAATTCCAGTTGTCTTCCAATTCGTGCTCTACTTTTTTTTCTTCATTCTTCAACGAAATGTCTAAAACACGATTTTTCAACTCTGGTGTTAGTTCGCCGTCTGCCATATCAATGAGTGGAGGTGGAGGGTGTAATCTAGGCGGCATAGTAAGTGCTTTTTTACAAAAACCACTTACAATCTCAAAAACTATATTGGGTTTGTAAGGGCTTGTCCTTACGGGAATACTGCTGCTCTTAGTTCTGCTAATTGGTTCGCTTGGTCTTGTAATATATTAAGTAAAGTTTTATTTTCTTTTTCTAAATTAACTACTTTTTCTGATAAATGTTGAAATCCGCTGACCAATATCGGTATGAAACTTGTATATGTTATGCCTTCAAGGTAGCTTTCTCCGTCGTCTGCTTTCATTCCACTTTCAGATACAAATTCTGGAAATATTTTTTTTACTTCATCCGCAATAAATCCGTGGTTCTTTTGTTCTTTCTTTTCGTCTGATTTCAAATAATATGAACAACAATTTATTTTCATTAGTTTCTCACAACAATCCCCGCAGTCTAATGTTTTAATATCCGATTTTAGCCTCCTGTCCGATGAGTTTGTCCAAGCACCATTTAGCGGAATATAATTATAACTACCAGATGGCTCACCAGTAGTAGAGTTTGAAGTAGTCCAAGCATGAAGCAAACCAGTTGAAGAAACAATTACACCATAATTCGTATATCCTCCCGATTTAAAATATAGTTGTGGGTCGTTAGTAGCGGCTGGTCTTTGTCTTATTGTTAAAGAACCGCTTGATGTTGTTGGAAGAATTATTGACTTTGAAGCGGTGATTGCTGTGTTGTTTATTCTAAATAATTCATTTGTTGCAGCATAGTAAAATACGTGGCTATCCGTTGAAGCATTAACATTATAAATTAATGTATTACTAGCAATACCAAATCCATAAAATCCAGTTGTTGAAGGTGTTCCACTATCATATAAAACCAGTTTATTATTAGCAACAGCACTTCTATCAATAATCACACTTTTACCCGCTCCTACTACTATATTGTCGGTTGTTGTTAATGTTGTTGTTGATATCCCCGCACTAGCCGTTATTAACCCTTTTGTCCATAAAGTCCCGTTTGCCCCGTTTAATGACATTAACAATTGTTCGGAAGAGTTCTCCCATATAAAACCATCGGTTGAAACATTACTTACCCTAAATCTAACAGCAAAGGAAGTAAAATTATTGCCAGCAACCGCAGACCCTCCCGCTAGACTTCTGGTATTTGTGGCTCCCCCATTTGATGCCATATAAATGCCATAACTGGTGTTGCCAGTGTCCCACAAAAATATTCCTCTTGTATTACCACCATTTGTATTTCCCTGTATGACTATGCTAGAACCTCCTGTCGCTGTTAATAATCCGCTTGCGGTTGCTGTCGTTGTTGATATCCCCGCATTTGCCGTGATTAATCCGCTCGCCGTTAATGTGGTTGTAGTCATGCCAGCAGTTGCCGTTAATGTAGTTCCTGTTATTGTTCCACCATTTGTTATATTGTTTGAGTTCATATCCAAAGCACCATAAAACCGCATTCCGCCAGCATTGTTAAAACGGACAATGTCAGACGAAGCACTTTTATTATCCAAAAGTTTTGAAATATAAAGACCTGCTCCTTTTACATCAGCCGCTACATTAGTGAATAGGTAGCCTCGTTGGTTCGCGGTTCCGCTTGAAGCCGTATTTAGAGTATATAAGAAATATTGGTAATCACCTGATGTCTGACTGAAAAAGATATCTCCTCCGTTTTGGTTTAATATCCTCGCCCCATTATATGTTATATTTCCACCATTAGTGATAGTTTGATTATTAAAATCAGCATTGTTCGTTAAAGTTAGATATTTTATCACAGTGCTCGCACCATTAAATGTTTTGCTTCCTGTTATGGTTTGGACTGTTGTTAGTTTTACATTTTGCCCGTCCAATGTGTCCGCATATCCTTTTGTTGCTCCATCCGTTGATAATGTCGGAGTTCCAAGGTTGGCTATTTTGCTACTATTACAATCTAGCCCCGAAGCATTTACCCAACCGACTATCGTCCCGTCAATAATGAAACTTATTTTTTTCGCATTTATTTCAAAGTTATAATTTACACCCGTTCCCATATCAAGGCATCCAATAGTTCCTATATTGGCTGTGGAGTTAAAAACCACGAATGTTCCTTTTGTTGTGGCATTCGTTGAATTTCCTGTTATTTCAAGGGCACTACTAAATGTCTTAATTCCTGCTATGGTTTGGTTTCCTGTTAGTTTCACATTTTGTCCGTCTAATGTATCCACATACGTTTTATTCGCCCCGTCGGTTGATAATGTCGGTGTGGCCAAATTTGTTATTTTTCTGTTGTTTAAAGATAGTGTCGTGCCCGTTGCTGTCGCTATTACATTATCCCCCGCATATAAATCAACATATGACCCTGTTATTTGTATCGGATAATAGGCTGCTGTTGCTATTTTTTGTGCCACAATCTCTCCTATATTTGTCGCCGTATCAAAGGCAATACCGATACCATCAAAAGCGGTTGGACCTGTGGCGCCCCGCACTTCTATTGTTGAAGTAAATTTTTTATTCCCTGCTATGGTTTGGTCTCCTGTTAGTTTGACAACCGAAGTATCAAGGGTAGAAACATCAACACCATCAACAAGATTAACATTTGTTATGCTTTGGCTTTTCATATCAATCCCCGCACTCGCATTTATTATACTGCTAAATGTCTTAATACCCGCTATGGTTTGGTCTCCTGTTAGTTTCACGGCCGAAGTATCAAGGGTAGAAACATCAATACCATCAACCAAATTCACATTTGTTATTGAAAATCCACCCATATTTAAACTACCCGTCATAGCCGCTGTGCCGTCCTTTGCTAGTTTAGTATCAGTGTATGCTTTTGTTGAAGCATCGCCGTCATAGAATGGTGCGGGCAGTCCGCTGATTGCTGTCGTGCTGTTGAAATTAAAAACATTGCCAGTTAATGTTATCCCACCCCCTGTTGTTGGAGCAAAAAGTATGGACGAGCCTACAATAGTTAGTGGATAGCCCGTTGCTCCACCCGCATCCGACGAATAAATAGAACCCATATTATTGTTGTAATTGAAGAATAACTTACCTGTGTTTAATGGATTTGTGTCTTTTACGGCCACATAAGTAGTAAATGTTTTGTTTCCTGTTATTGTTTGGTCGCCTGTTAGTTTAACGACAGAACTATCAAGAGCCGAAACATCAATACCATCAACAGTGCCCACATTTACTATATTAAAACCTCCCATATTTAAATTTCCAAACATCATAGTGAGGCCATCCAATCTAAGAAAAGGAGAAGCAACATTTCGCCATTGCCCAGTGCTGTAAATGAGCAGTTGGTTATCGGCGGGGGTGCCTGTTATGACTATATCACTTAAAGCATCTATTGATTTAGTTGCTATCCTTGTGTCAAAATCTGTATTAGCCCTTGCTGTGGTATAATATAAATTAGTGCCTTCGGAAAGGTTAGTGGTTGATTTAGTGGTTAGTCGCGCATCAAACCTACCATCAGTATAGTATAGATTAGTGCCTTCTTTTAAGTCGGTCGTTGATTTTAAAGCCAACCTCGCATCAAATCGGCTATTAGTAAAGTAAAGATTTACGGGGTCAGCATCTTCTGGCACCCTATCTGTGTATAAGCCCACTATGTTTGTGTTCGTTAAATCAAGGTTGGCTATATCCAGACTATCAACCGCAATTTCAGATAAGCCTAAGAGCGATTTATATTGGCTCATTGGATATATTATCTTAATTAAAATATTATATTTAGGAAAATATAGCAACCCATAGCAAGCAGTTATGCCGGGTAAATCTTCGGTAGAAAATCTTAAAATCGCGAATGCGAGGCGAAAGGAAAAGGCTAAGCAAAGGAAGATTGAGAGGGCTAGGGAACTACTAGCGGAGGAAGAGGCGAAGAACGTGAAAGAAATGAACGAAGACGAAAAGATGGACCACATTACTAAGAAGCAGTTGGCTAAGGATATGATTGATGGGCGGGACGGTGAGCTAAGTGAGGAAAGCAGTTCGGATGAGGAAGTAGAACACGACTTTGTAGATATCGTTGCCCAACGGGTTGCGGGTATAAAATTGAAGACTAAGCAGAAGAAGGCGAAGAAAGTGGTAAAAAAGAAAGTGGAAGAGGAGAGTGAGAGTGAGAGCGAAAGTGAAGAAGAGGAACAGCCTAAGAAAGGTAAAGGTAAGAAGACAGGCCGAGTTAATGTTAATGTTTATGCGGGACAACCAGAGAAGTCAAAAAAAGAAAACAATGATGTATCTAAAATATTTTTGAAGTTCTAATATATAACTTTATGCACGACTTATTATTTACTCTTTTATATATCATGATAAACTACCTCACTATTTTAGTCGCATACAGCAATGGACCATAAGCATACAGGAAATAATGAAGTTGTGGAGGATGTGGATGAAAGAAAGGAACAACAAGCACTTGAAATTCATTATCAAAAAAGATTGCCGACTGATAAATGGAATACAATATGGGCGGACAAACCACTTAAACAAGTATTTGTAGATTTGGCGGATATGTCTAAACTTAAAGACAAGAAAGGAAATAAAGGTTATGCCTGGATGTTGTTTTGGATTGACACTCACAGCCGATTTTTAATCATTAAACCGCTTAAAAACAAAACGGCTAAGGAAGTTTATATGGCTTTGAAATCAATACCATACACACCAGAAAGCATTACTACCGACAGTGGAAGTGAATATAAAGGAATGGTTAAAGATTATTTCAGAGAGAATAATATTGAACATCGGACGGTTGAAATAGGAGACCACCGGGCTCTTGCGATTGTGGATAGAGTAATACGGACTATAAGGCGGTGGCTTGACATTCTATTTGAAACTAATGGTAATTTTGACTGGCTTTCTTGGATTGATGATATGGTAGATGCTTATAATATGAGGTTTCACAGAACAATTCAAAATAGGCCGATAGATGTATTTAAGGGTGTTAATAAAAATAAACAACTTATTCAACGGGACGGTCTTATTGACGAATTTGAAAAGGGCGATAAAGTGAGAAAGGAGTTAAGAAGAAATTTATTTTCAAAAGGGGGCCGACAATACAGTAAGCAGATATTTACAGTAGTTGGTCGTAAGGGTTTCAAGTTAATATTAAATTCAGACGAGTTGGTCAGTCCTAGGGAACTATTAAAGACTAAATTTGATAAACCGGCGGACGAAGAAAAACAAATTAATGAACAAGTTAAAGAACTAACAAAAGAAAAGAAAACGAAAGAATTATTAAACCGGGAAGACATACAGCCGGAGAATGTCAGGACTAGCAAACGAGAAAGAAAAGCAAGAGTAATACTTGATTTGTGAGTAAGAAAAAAATGATTTAATGAACCAACCGATGAAAAAATAGATAAATTGTAAAAAATACTTAGGGGCGAAATAAGTATTTTCTACAAATTATCCCAGTTGCTTTAATTATACTCTGCGAATTACACGCCTCCAATTTCCACAAATTGGTAATATAAACTGAATATCATCCATATTGTTTTTGTATTTTTTGTTGATAGAGGTCAATGATGGAAATACGGTTGCTTCGCCTCCTGTTTCCCCTACCAAAAAATATTTCTGGTTGGATGGTTTCTTTATGCCGCCATCAACTTTGACAGAACGAAACATAGAGCCCGCCTCATTTTTGAATTCTCTCCCTTCTTTGCTCATCACCACTTCTTTGTCTGACAAGAGAAAACTTTCTTTTATCTTGACGACATAGTCCTTCTCTTCCTTGTTTAGTCTTACAAGTTTCACATCGCCAATCCACCGCGGTTGGTCGTCAGGGGCTGGGACTAGGACTGGGACGGGGACGGGGGCTGGGACTGGGACGGGGGCGGGGGCAGGGGCAGGGGCGGGGTCATCGTCTTCTGAACCTTCTTCCACATCCAGTCGCGCCTCGGCAAAAGCTTTAACGATGGTGTCCATCTCTACTTCGCCACTTCTTGGCTTCTGAGATTTTGAGAGAATGAAGCCGCCGCGAGCAAAAAGTTTTGGTTTAGGTTGGTGGTTTTTTTAGCAATTTCCTTTTTATTCACAAATTATCGCGATTATTTCAACCGTAAATTGCGGTTAATTAATTACGATAGGTAAATAGGTATTGTCAGCCATACTTTAATGGGCAATTTTCCTTCGGGCTTCCTTCTGTCCTTTTTGGTTAGGTCAGAAAAGAAAGAATAAAAAGAAATAAAGATGTCCAACGATAGTATTAGTCTAATCTCCCGCTCTGCCCCAGAGACTGATGAAGATGTTGAAAGAAGAATAAAAAGAAGAAAAACGAGAAATGATTTGGAACTACAAGAGGGGCAAATAGAGAAATTAGTTGGCGAAAACAAAAATATTGACAAACAAATTCAGTCTCTTGAAAAAAAGAAGGTCAAGAATGAGCAAGAAATAAAAGCTCTACAAAAACAAGTAAAGAAAATAAAGCAAGCGAGAGAAGATGTTGATATAGCGAAGGGAGTAAAAGAACTAACTATTTCGTTGATTGAAGAAATCACGAAATATAATAGTTGGATAAATAAAGGATTACATATTCGGGCTGGGATAACGAGACCCGACGATATGAATGATGTGTTGAGAACGATTACGAGCGAAAGAAAGAGATTAGACGAAGCTATACTAATAGTAAGACGAAAAATTCACAACAGACAAAAACAAATTCAACCGATGATTGCCGAACAATAAAACCCCTTGGCAGGTAGGGTTCAAAAAATAGCCTGTCTTACCTCCTGTGTTTTTAAACACTACAAACTTCAATATTACTTAAAAAGCCCTACTAACTTTATGTTGTGGGGTAGGTCAATGGATGGGAGTGGTGGTGTCTGCTACTACTAAGGTATTTCCTTCTTCCTTTTTGATTTCCTCTTGATTTATTTCCTTCGTCAATAGGATTTCTCTTTAATTTCTTATGATGATGATTTTTGGTCTGTAAGACACTTTTCGGGCTGGTATTTTGCTTGAAAAATACCTGCGCGAAAAGTGTAATCATCTTCTGGTCAATGGACAAATTTGTTAATATAGTATTTAATCATATCGGCCTATACATGTTTTACATAGGTATTAATAGTTCTGGTTCTGTTGGCAGTCAGTTCCCTCATAGGACTGATCATTGCTTTACCTTTTATACTCAGCTGTATTTCCTTTCTTTAAGTTTAGGCGGGTAGTTAGTTTAATTTGATTGAGCCCGTGTCTCAGTGGTTCAGTTTCCTTCTGTCTAAATAAAGACCAAGTGTCTGAAGTACAGAATGGGAACCCCTCCCCCGGCAACCTAGTAATGTTACAACGGGTTATGGAGCCTTGGTGGTGCTTCGTCTGCGTGAAGCTAGAGCGATCTTCAGTCGAGCTGCGAACCGCATTCGGGGGAGGAAAAGTCTGGACAGGGAATCGAGGGGGTGTTCTTCAGTCATCGTGATGGCGGCAAAGTCCAGCTGCTAGGCTGGGGACATTTTCGTTTCGAGACACTGTGATCAGACTTTAATTATAAGTTTCTCTCGGTTCGAGCATTTGTGACTCTTTAGTTGATTGGGTTGAGAACCCAGTGGCGTCGACAAAAGAATTTTGAAATGTTGCTTGGCATTTCACCAAAGCAGGTGACATGCAAAGTGGTGGTGAGAGGGTGACAGGAGGGACCCAGCCAAAAGTGGGCGCAGTCGCCAAAAGGTGGGCTCAGTCCTCAGAAGTCCTGCACAACAAAAGAACCGGTAGGTTACTCACAAAGGTGGGCGACAAGGAAGAAACTTTGAGTGGTCCTTGTCGTTATGTGTGGCAAGTTGACTACACTAGCAAGAGGTGTGGCAGCCCCTCATCAAGGGTGACACCTGAACAATGTAAAATGTTAAGGGAAAATAAGGGAGTGCATGCTGGCACAAATGACTTGTTCGTTTGCCATGTCGGGCAAAACGTTGTTGACAAATTTACCGGTGGTCCCGGACATTTTTTTCCAAAAGTTGGATGAGCAGCAGGTGGTGCTGTTCGCTGTTTTTCGTTTCTGGCGTGATCTGTAGTGTGTGCTCCAGCAGTTGGAGCTGGGCAGCAGTTTAGGGACATCGTATGCGTCGTTTGCTACGGTTTTGGGGAAGGGGTTTGGACATTTAAAGGACTTAGTTGACAATTGTTGGACTTTGGGTAGTGAAGGAGGAAAATGTTGTTCATGGACCTTGGGTTGAGTTTTAGACGGCTGGACGTTCAGTATTATTATTTGCAAAGGTGTTGGCCAGGTGGTATGTATATTTTAGTGAGCAGCCTTCGTTTTTGGGCGACGGTTGGACGTTGAGTTTTCCTTGTTGCAGTCGGACAGTGGCATGGGACGTTAAGCTATGAAGACTGGTTATTAAGAAGGGGGGAGTGTGGAAAATTTTTTCCTTTTCTTTTGTTTGTGCTTCGACGTGGCTCTTGTGTAGTCTGGAAAGCAGGAGGGCGGCTAGTCGTCGTTTGTTGTAGCAGTGGGGACGTAGGGGGAGACCGTCATAAGACATCATCGGGAATTGTTTTTTTTTTTTTTTTTTTTTTTTTTTTTTTTTTTTTTTTTTTTTGTATTGCTCACTTCATTTTTCTTTTCTCGTATATTTATGGGATAAGAAGTTAGGGGGAGATACTATGATATGTTTGTGTGAGATCATACTTATATGTCTGGTTTGGTTTCAACTTGGCTAACTGCGATTGTCGATTGCATTTATGTCGTAGTTGTTGATGTGAACATCGTGTGTGTTATTTCTATGTTTGGTGGAGGAGACATACATACTCAATATGTGAAGAAGTTTGTTTGTTGTGCTTATGTCGCGGCCACGGTTGCTATATTGCCGAACTCCACTGGAGACGTAGGATAGCTCACTTGCTCATTTCGTTATATTTTCTACTAGTTTGTTCGTTGTGCTTGTCAGCATCTCGTCCATTTACTTGGTTGTGTTCGTGACACTGTTGAACATACATTAATGTATTTGTAGGCATCACCCCCCGGATAGCCGGTAAAAATACCTTTTCCTGGTGACAGGTGCACCAGCTTGTTTTTCAGTATTATTTGTCCGGATTGGACCTGATGCCATTTTATTCCTGGTCTGTTGCCGTTTTCCTTTTTGGCTTCACTGAGCTAATACAACGAGACATCATTCTCATTCTTGAGGACTGTGTTTGGTTGTATTACCGACTTTTTACGAGCTATCGTTGGGGGCATTACATTTGGAGTCCACATCACTAGGGTGATTTCTTTCTGCTTTGCCACACAGGCAGCAGAGTGAATTTTCACTGACCTGTCTCACACGGGGACGTCAGACGAAAACAAATACTCCAACACAGCTCCCTCATAACTCTTTCACAAAACAAATAATTTGATTGGTCTCAAGCAGGTGTCTCGTACCCTCTAGCCCAATCAGTATCTGTGTGCTCACAAGGAGACATCAGATACAAACTCTCTGTCGTTCTTGCTGTTCTCACACAGAGACCAAGAAGAAGGAGGTGGACAGAAGAGTGAAGGAACACACACAAAACACAAACAAGCATAGGGACAGGAGCACAACACTCTACCCTTCTAGTTTGTGCATTTATCTGCATTATCTCACACATACGTCAGAGTATTTTTGCAAATCTCTGATCGTTTTCTAAAGGTAGGTCTGAGAACCTATCCGACCGACTGTCGACTTCTCAAGGAGAGCTTTTCTAGCTTCTCTATTACTATCTGTGTGTAGGTCCAAGTGCCTCATACTAGATACAATATAGAAAAGAAGGAGGAGAAAGTAATCTGAGTAAGGAGAACAAGAAATCGGAGAAAGTCTCAAAGACTATTTTTCTCAAACAAAAACAAACATACAAACAGTGTTTTATAGAGGACAGGGAATCTCACTCTACCCTCTCTATTAGTTTCTCTCTTCACTAGTCAATCGACTGAAGGAGGAACAGAACACAAACGAACAAAAACCAAACATAGGAGCTGACACTGTCCTCCTGTTGATCACTACTACGACATCATGTCGACAGAGACCGCCGAAGTGAGTGAATTCTCGGAGGCAGATCAAAGAAGAGAAGAAGAAGAAGCAGGAGGAGGAGGAGGAGGAAGAGGATTGAATGAAGGAGGAGGAGGAGGATTGAATGAAGGAGGAGGAGATGAAGGAGTAGGAGGAGGAGTAGAAGAGGGCTGGGATGATGAAGGAAGATATGGAGGAGACGAAGATGAAGGAGGATTTGAACAAGAAGAGACGGGAGGAGGAGGAGCATATGGTAATCCCTTACCACCTGCCTACACGGGAGGAGGAGGACGAAAAATGATCGACTTGATTCATAGTGATGGAGAGGAGATCACAGTGGAGGAACAACAGTGGGTGCAAGACCACTATGACCTCACTAAAAAAGAGTTTGATAACAAGATGGGGGTAGAGAAGGATACCTATGTGTGGATCCCTCAGGATCAAAGAAGAGAGAAAAGTCGTGCTAAAAAGGATGTCTATATCCTATTATCAAACACAGCACAGCTCCTCGGCAAACTGGTCTCTGATCCAGAAGAGAGAAAGAAGATACAGCATATCAAGTTTGGGGACACACACACCCACCTTGAATTACTCGATGCTATCTTTGGGGTGTACACTCAAACCCTGATTTGGGAACGTACATACGGCCCACGATGTGAGGGTTACCTCCAGTACACAAACCCAAGAGCAACGGCCAGATTCCTCGCGACTGGTCAGGAGGCAGTCGATGTAACAAAAATGAAGACCAATCTGGGTTCGAAAAACTCGAGTGGTATATTTCATTTTTTACAATGGAAATAAAGGCCTTGGAGGAGGGGAAGGCAGAGATGGAAAAAAGCATTAAGGCAGCAGGAGAAACTCATCCTGTGATTGATGAGTTAGAGAAGACCGACAGAGTTCTGACCAAGATCAGACTGTTGATGGGTGCGTTACTGCACAAGGAGGCATGGAAGAGATGGATTCCTACCAAGGATCACTCTGTCCTTAAATCACTTAGTAACGCACCACCGGTCGCCAACAAAGCAGGTGTTGACCAATATGTGGAGAAATATAATTTTCTCAGATCTGCTTCTGAATTGGTGGCCTTTATCACTCATGCTCAAAAGCTGGTGATATCTGAGAAGAAGAAGGCGAAAGAGAATGAGGAGTTCGAGAAGACGATGAGACTGGAAAGAATGAAAGCAAAAGTGAGTGGTGCAAAGACACACCCTCCGACATATTTGACCCCACCAGCTCCTGCCCCACCAGCCCCTGCACCCTCGGGCTCAACTACGGTGGTGGTCACAAACACTGAGAAGAAGGACAGACAGAACATCATAAATGCCTTCAAGGGGAAGAAAGGATGAGTGGCAAGTCTCATGCTATATGCCAAGACGAGCTCAGACAAAGACTCTGATGCTTCGCTTTTGAGCAAGCTCAAAGAGATCAATGCCTGCATGAAGGCTTTTCCTTGCGACGAAACGCAGGAATACGAGGCCCTTGTTACTGTTTTTGACCAATCTCTAGTCTCGGAGGGATTTGATCTGACACAGTACAAGTTTTTGAGAAAGAAGGAGGAGATTAAGAGAAACAATGCAACAGGCCTAGACGCTCAGTGTGAACTGGCGGTGGCCACACTCATTTCATATTTTCAATCTCATGGATACCAGCATCTCTGCACTGGTACTCTCATAGGATTTGAAATCTTTGAGACAGTGGCGATGAGTTTGAGGAGTGCTGTTGGCTTGGCGGCGACCCTTACGGAGGTAGTTTCCTCCTATGGGCTATTCTATGGCCGCAAGTCGATCATCCTCTATTTCTTTTCGGCGTTACACACAGTTAACCCGAGTAAGCTTACTCAGCTCATACAACGATGCTCGACGTTTAGCTCAGTGAAGTCCAAGAACTTCCTCGAGACACACGTGTTCGAAAATACGGTTCAAAGCGTTGCTCCGTCAGCACTGTTTCAAGAAGTGATGAGTGCATGCTCAAACATGGACTCGCTCACGGAGGCACATAAGGCACAGGCAGGCGGTGTACCTGTTGGCGCACAAGCCACGTACACAAACAGAGTTGCCGGTTGGAAGAGACAGAGAGAGCCAGACCTGAAGACCGCATGTTGGAGGTGGTTCGCGGGCTTGCAGTGTAAGGCACAGATGGAGAACAGAGACTGCTCTTTCAATCATGATAGGCAGAACCCAACAGCAAGGGCAAATTTTCTGAGCAGGACGGAAGGCAAGGAACCGGGCCTTTTCAATATGCTTCAGATTGCCGCTGTGAACGAAGGTTGGTATGCCAATATGTGTGATGATGAGGAGTTACGAGAGGCAATCATTACCTACATGAAGAGGATGAAGGAGAAGAAGGAGGAAAGGGAGAGACAAAAGAACCTAAAGGCCTCTCAAAGAGGACGAGGGGGAGGAGCAGGAGCAGGAGGACGAGGAGGAGGAGCAGGAGGAGGACGAGGAGGAGGAACATGGAGAGGAGCCTCGAGGTGGCAGGGAACCCCTCAGAGAGGAAGAGGAGGAGGTCGGGGATATACCCCTTATGGAGGGAGAGCTGTTCGAGCTCCAGCCCCCCCACCCAGAGGAGGAGGAGGCTCGTGGGCAAGCTCCAACCCAAATTTCGGTCGAGCTCAGGCCTACAACACTGCCTCGGAGACCGATACGTCATCCTACCCGGACACTACTCAAGGTAATCGTTTCGAGGTGGTGGAATGACTGGAGGGGGAAGAAGAGAGGAAGGAGAAGACTGTGAAGTTTAACCCTAAAGTCACAGTGCTTTCTAATGCTGTTGTGCAGACTGGGCCAACGCTTCCTCAATCTGAATACAAAGATGTGGGTACACAGAGACTGCAGCCCCAAGGTAGTCTCATACCCGTTCATACATCACGGTTACCAATGATAACTGATGCAAATAGGAAGGCAAGACTTGCGATGGAGGCGAGGAGGCCAATGGCAGACGTATCGCCTCTGCCAAGCAAACAACCACGAACAGACTCAATGTCTACGGTCGCGGCGGGTGGCGAGCAAAAAGACAATGTGTGTACTCAAGTACCACAAGACAATGTCGCTCAAATAGTAAACGCACCAGTACCGCAGAATAATAAAAATGTTAATGAGGTGAAGCAGGAGGAGAAGAAGGAGGAGTTGAAAAACTTAGAGACAAGACTCCAAAATTTGGAACGTAAAGTTCTTGTTCTCGCAGCCAATATACACAGGCCCGATGCTCTGTGTTATACGGAACTTTATTGTGAAACATTGAAGACCATGTTAAAAGTTGGTAATGATACGATGGCGAATATTAATATTGTCGGCAGGAAGTTTTTTAATCGATACCGGGACTGGGTGGACGGAAATATGAAAAAGTCAACGGGCACTCTCAAAGGAGTGAGCAGCCGGACGGATATCACGGGAATCATCACACTGACCTTTAAATTGAAATCCGCACGAGTATACCGTATGGACCTCTATGTCGTCCCCGGTTACCACGGGTCAATATTACTATCGTATGACCAATTGGCTACGATGGGGGCTGTGATTGATTGCGCCGCACGGCGAGTGATATATGGAGTAAAAAGAGGAGAAGAGAACGATATTGATCCCTTCAACGCTACTGACTCTTATGAGGCTTATGAGCTGAGTCTAGCGACGGATCACAAAAAGATGGCCATCGCACATGAGGCACTTGAGGTGTACGTTCACCCCCATGTCGTAAGACCGGATGAGCTGTCCTGGACCGACAATTGGGAATCCCAAGTGTGCACTGTCACAGTTCCGACATGCCATTGGGACAAAAAGTCTATTGATGACTTAATCGAGAAGCGAAAGGAGGAGATTATATGTGTCGCACAAAGAAGCCCGTCGTTGGCGAGATTCGCGGAAGGAGTAGGAACAGATGTCCATATTACTAACGGATACTGTTTCCATGCGAAAGTAGGAGAAGAAAAAAGGGAGGAGTTTGTACCAAGGAGAACGGGGCGAATCCCGGATACTCCACCAGAAACTATTAAAAGTTTTATTACTGATTTCTGGGGTGACGAGCCCACGTGGCCGCGTTCACTGTCTGAAGTGAAGAAATGCTTACGGACTTTATTCGAAAATAATAAGCCGTATACTATTATCCTGCCATATAATGAGAAGGCGATATGGGCGCAGGAAATAAGGGACCGGCTTATTGATCATCCTATACCGGTACCCTCTCGCAAGCAACAGCTAGTGGTGGCTTGTCGTATGGGAACTCGTGAGCAGAGCAGTGCGTACAAGCGGAAGCTCAGAGACCTCGACAAGTTGAAATTGATACCGCAAGCATTCACATGCTTTGATGGTTTTTACACTCGTAAAGCTCCTTTGCAATACGCGAGACTCATTGACATGCTGGTGGAGCTCGGTAAAGATGATGAGCCGGACACGGTCACGTATGAAAAGACGGGCCTAGATGATGTCTCGGAAGAGGACTTAGGCTTGGAGGAGGACAGAGAACCCCTCAAGCAGCATAAGCAGATGTCTGATGAAGATTTTCAAGAGGCGGCGCGGAAAATATTGGAAGAAGGAGTAGGCACGGAGAAGGAGAAGGAGCTTTTAAAAGCCAAATTAGAGGCGAACAAGGAAATTTTTGACCCTCCACATGCAGGTGGTGTCAAGCCTGAAGATTTCACTGCGGTTATTTACAAAATACCGGGTGCGGAGCCGTCACCGGCACCACGAAGGGCGAATTTGAGTATACATGAGGCGAAGATAGCGGAGGAGCTAGCAAGACAGCTGCTCAATGAGGACTTTATTGAGAGATCAACATTCTCAATAGTCTCACAACCGAGAATAGTGCCGAAGCCAGGAGGAGAATGGCGCCTGACAGTTAACTATGCTCGTGTTAACAAGGTGCTGGAGGAAGAGAGAAATCCTCTCCCGACATTAGAAGAAGGAAGGAGAGTACTGCGGAATGCAAAATTCTATTCGGTCATTGACCTTAAGAATGGCTTCTGGCAGATACCACTGGAGGAAAAGTCCAGATGGCTGACGGCGTTTGTGGTGGGTATGGAAATATACCAATGGAAAGTGCTTCCGATGGGCCTCAAGCAAGCCCCAGGACTTTTCCAGAAGGCGATGCAGAAGATGTTGAGCAGTCAGTACGATGATTTGTCTGACGGTGGCTTTATGAGAAGGCGGGGACAGAAGGCGGGAGAATATGCATTTTGCTATATCGATGACATTATCGTGTACTCCAACACAATGGAGGAGCATATCGATCATTTGTCCGATATATTCAGGCGCATCGGAGCTTTTGGCCTGAAATGCAATCTAAAGAAGTGTCAACTTGCCAAGACGAGCGTGACATACTTAGGGTACGAGATCTCCCATAATCGAGTCTCGATATCCAAAGAGAAGAGGGAGGAGATTATGAATCGACCGATACCGAAGAACCGCACTGAATTGCACTCATTCCTTGCGATGGCGCAATACTATAGCCAGTTTATACCCGATTGGGGTGCAACACGGGCTAAAGTGGAGAAAATGATAGATTTTGGAGACTTTGAGAAGTGGGACGAAGAGGCTTTGCAAGCGTTTCATACGCTCAAAGATCTCATTTACAAAGACCCGAAAGACGGAGGACTGGTGTTAACGATGCCCGACTTTACGAAACAATTCGTAGTCGATACAGACGCATCTAAGTTTGCGATTGGGGCTGTATTACAACAAGAGGATGAGGAGAAGAAATTACGCCCAATCATGTTTATTAGTAGGAAGTTGTGTGCGGCGGAGAGAAACTATTGCACAAGGGC